>JAKSZP010012275.1:0-75147 GCA_022478985.1 Massospora cicadina
TTTGCTAATAGTTTTTGTAAATCTCTTTAGTGGAGCTAAATTTCAAGGCTGAATTGATTTTTGAAAAGTGATGCTTAGCAGAAGAGAATCATACTCTACCATCTCAATGAATGGAAAGGTAATGGCTCAGCTCCGAGCCACCTGACTGGCATTTTCCCATTTGATTAACCCAACCCAACAACTGGCTGTATTCTGGACACCAAAAAAGAGCTGGTTATATGGTCAGCTGCCCTTCGTTGCTTCGCTCAGCGCGAAGTTGACTAAACTGACTGCCACAGAGTCAGCGTGATCAGTCATCCTCCGCTCTGTTAAGGTAACCCAGTCCCTAATTTGAGCTACCGCCATTTCAATCCCTTCAGCCTATTCTGCAATGTCCACCATAAAGCACTCAGTATTACTACCTAATGTAGTGACATCTCAATAATATTCATCCAAAAGCCTGCGCCAGTCAACAATTCTCCTATTACTCGGGGTAACTTATGATTCAACTGGGGAACTAATTCATCCAAGCAATGTCAGACGTCCATGACTAACTGTTAACATGCACAAGAGCCCCTGGATCTCAAGAAAGAGTGGTCAAGGCGGTCATATAAGAGGTGATTGTCGTTCTGTTGTGCTTGGACAAACCACATGATGTCCCCAATCTCAATGTTATGTCAGGACAACACATGCAGTAGTTGGTGGATTGAAGGATGAACTTATGCAACCAAGTATTCCTCAGCTCCATGTGTGCTGAGCCAGTGAGACAGCCCCATGGTGGTAGCATCAAGGTAAGACATATACAACACATAACAAAGATTATTGGTCCCATTGGTTATAAAACAAACTCAGCGCAAGTTCCTCACATCTCATCTTTATAGAGGCGGTAACCCTGAAAAAGCCATTCCATAATACTCCGCAGTTGCTGAAGGGTCACGTTAGTGGACCTGCATTGTTTATCTGACTCCAATGCGGGACAAGCACCTAACTGTAATTACACTCTGGTATCTTTGTCCCTTGGTCCTGTAACTGTGAATAGTGCTGGTTGTTCATTGGATGACTCCATTGTTTCCCCAGAGTAGCAGTCGTGTAATCCAATTAGATTTTGGCATAAAGAAGAGGGCTCGCCATGATGCCCTAGTTCCATTTGTGATACAGTTGACCAGTGGCCCCCTGTAGCAAGCACCATTGTTAACTTTTTGGTGATACAGGTTAAATCCGCCAAGCTGGTTGCACATTATACCACTGAGTAATGTAACAGCTGATATGATGATCGCCAATCCTTAATAAGAACTGATATATATATGGAGGTATTGCCCCAATTGACACTTTTATTATATATAAAAAATTTAGAACTTCCCTGAGGACTACTAAAAAACCTCCTCTCTCATTCTTCCACTCAATTCTTATCTCAGTATTCTTGGTCAATTACACCCATCCATTTAAATATCTCCTAATCGTTTCATTTTAGAAGATTATGTCTATCTTGAGGTTTTGGCGGAATTCCTTCAATTTGCCAAATTATTTACACTACAATCGATTTGCTTCACATCAATATTATTTTAACTCAATCTTGAGGCTCAGATCAACTCTAATTTATGATCCGCTGGAATATATAGCTTATTTTCATTCATATCAATTTCTTGGCAGGGTGGTACAACTTCATGCTGGTAGCATGGATTTGCCCAATCCTGGGTTTGCACTTCAAGCAGGAATTTTATTTCTGGATAATTCAGACATTCAATCCCTGTAGCATTATTTGTAGCCATTTGTAGTTTTTCTTGACTGCCATGTGTCTCACGTGGAAGTGCCCTTTGAGGCTTTTTGGTTCATGAGGAGGGTTGTATGCAAAGCAGCTATTTTCCATCAACTTGTTTATATAACATGCCATCTTATATCTGATGTTTTGGGCCATCATCCATAACATCTTTACTGTTTCTGGGGGTTCCATTTTACATTGTTCCAGATGGCCAATCAAATTATATAAGCAGTATTCCTCAGGCTCCAATACTGTGATGTTGACATCCTGGGTAACCCATCTGCGTTTTGGTGAGTCTTGACTGCCCAATGCATGATAGTAAAGCCGTAACTATGGATCCAGAGAGCCCACCTGACCAATCAACCATCTGGATCTTTCACCTGTATAAGCCACCTTAAGGAAGCGTGATTGGAGACAATGGTGAAGTGGTATACATAGAAATATGGTTAAAAGTGCCTGACCATAAGTAATACGGCTAAACGCTCATGTTAAGCGGTGCTGTAGTACCAATCATCTTTTATTAGGGTCTTGTTGAAATAGGTACACGGTTGAATCTGCTTACTGTTCATCTAGTTGGGCCAGGATTGCTCCTACAGTCATTTCACTGGTATTGGTAAATAAAACAAAGTGTTGGTCAAAGTTCAGATGGATCAAAAAAGATTGTGAGATTAGTGAAGTCATAAGTATATTATGAGCCTGGTTATGTTCTGGGTTCCATTCAAAGAGAAGCTCTTGTGTAGAACATACACCAAGGGATTGTCAAGGACAGCGAATTGTGGTATAAATTGCCTGTGTTATTTAACATGACTAGGAGCAATTGTATGTTACTAAGGCTTTGGAACGGTGTGTTTTTCTTGAATTTGGTGACCTTATCCAGCAAGGGTTAATTTCTTCGTTTAGTGACCTTATGCCTATTTAAATTTCATCTCTGGTTTGAAGGATGAGCATTTAGCGCGTTTGAGCTTCAGGGACGCACTTGGAGATGATTATAAACTTATTGGATTTGCTCTAGGTGGCCGCTGAAGGTTTTGGAGATAATTGTATTATTGTAAAGGTACACTAGGAAGAAAAGGCATCTTTAGATCACCTAGGAGCCCTTCCATAGCTCGCTGGAAGTTGGCAAGGGCAATCTATAGCCCATACAGCATCTAAATTGGTTCAAACATCCCTTCATTGGCAATAAGGGGCACACTTGGCTTGGTCCTTAAAAGCTAATTTAATCTGCCAGTACACGCTGGCAAGATCTATCATGAAGAAATATTGGGCCCTAGTTAGGAGCCAAAGTGAGTCATCAATTTGAGGTAGGGGATAGCTATTTTATTGTGTCACAGTGATAAGCTTAAAATAATCTATGACAACACAATAGCTCCCATCCTTTTTCTGAACAAGCAGAAGTAAAGACGCCCAATGACTTGGAGAGGTTACTAACAACTCTGAGGTTAACAGCTCCTTAAGTTTAATGTAACCTTGGTCTCTTCTTTCTTGCTCTTCCAGTAGGGGCACGAGCGTATGTTTAGAGCATCCCCCATCTCTACATTGTTCACAACCTCCTTAACCTTGCAAAAGTCATATGTGGACGTGGAGATATGGTCATAATATTCTTCCAAGAGCTCACCAACCTTCTTCCTTTGTTCCAGGTAAGTTCTTCCCATATGGAGGCAGTGACAAGAGCTAAAGTAGGAGGCTCTCTTAAACTAAATTCATATAGGCTCCTGAACCCAAACAGCTGATAATGTTGACTAGTAATAGGCGTATTTAAGCAATTGGAGTATTTGGGACAATGGTACAGGACTTTGTAGTCAGGTTAGCCAGAAATACAGAGATGGAGCCGGTGTATGCAGGGTTAGAGTACACAGGCAGGTTAAGATTTCTTTCATGGATGTATTTTTAGCCCGTAGATTTATAGAAGGCTCCCAGGTGGTATATGCACATGACTCTAAGTGTCTACTATATTCTGTGGCCCTGGGGGTTACTTTGAACTCTGATAAATAGGCATTCTTCAGTAACATGCATTATGGAAGAGGGTAGTTTCATGCGTGAATCTCAACCGTGATAGTTAAGCTGATTGATCTAGTTTTTGGTTTCCAATAATCAGGTCTAAGCATTTACGTGATCCTTACCATCCTTGGATGTTTCAAACACCAAAAAAATTCGGGTACTGAGCAAGGATATAAATTCTTCTGCATAAAGAATGATGTATAAGTATTCTCAGAGGAATTGTGTTCAAGTAGTAACTCATAGCTAAGTTATCAGAGCTATTGCTGAGGCATTTAACTTAAAATTGTCTTAAACCTGAGGGAGTTTGTAGTAGGTTTTTACTAGATGGGTGCATTGAGGCCCAGCAATGTTGTATCCATTGTAATGGGGCAGATCAAGAGTAAGCTTAATTTTCTTCATTAATTTGGACGAGCTTACATCACTGGCGAACCACTATCTACTATGGCGAGTATGGGAATTTTGTAAACCTTAACTGAGACATGAATGACTAGACTATCAAACTTAGGTGGTAGGGTAAGAGCAATAGTGACTCATTGTTATAATAAGCAGAAGTAAGAAGATTATAATTGGTACTGTTTAACTCATAGTTCCAGAGCTCTCCAACTGTAACCTCTGTGAGGATTGTAGACTTGAGTAGAGAATTTATGGGAAAGTGTTAGCACAAAGAGCTTTTGCCAGCATTCTGACCTCTCTTTTCATGACAGTTTGCATTCTGCCTCTTCCACTTGACGTTTATAGCATTTCTCCTTGGTGTGTTGGAGGACTTTTACAGTAGGAGCAAATGGACATATCTTTATCCTTGGCCTCCAACGCATGCACTCTAGGTTTAAATGGGGCTCAAACCATGAATAAGGCTTGTTCAAAAAGGCCGTGGGGGTCTCGTTAAGTGCCTCTTTGATGTCACTAGTGCTAGTAAAGGTTCACTTAAGTCCCACCAATTAAAGCTGGACATCAGAAAAGATTTAATCATGGAAAGTATGGCAGTAATATCGTTATTTAGAGAGGTATAATCAGTAGTAACTAGCGGTAGCACGCCAGCAAAAAAGTGATGTGAGTAATAATAAAGGGTTTCAATGCTAAGGCGAATGGCCATGTAGGCTTGCTTTAGACTTGAGAGGGCCTGGACAGAGCCAAATTCCTGTAAAAGATCATTATTGATCTGGGCGCAGGTCTGGGTTCATGAATATGAGGGGTCATAATTTCATGAGCTTCCCCACACATATAGGAATGTATATCCTTTACTTTTTGGCAATTGGTGACCTCTTCCATAGCGTTTTTAAAGAAATTTAAAAACAACACAATGTATTATTAGCTTGGAATAAACAATTCCTTGAAGCTAGGCATGAAAGATGATCTGGCTGATTTGGAGAGGCATGGATGCCAGCTTAAATAATCTGGCTAGTCTAATTAGATACCAACTTGGAATATGTGCAAAGAGCATTCTGGTTCGTTTGTATCTAACTTTTCTAATTTGTCCTGCAATTTTTCCAGTATTGATTATTTGCGCTGGCGTCAGCCTTCTGATTAATTTGGAATTTTACGTTCTGAACTTTGGAATCACAGAAACTTACATTAGTTTCCAAATTTGCATATTTCTGTTTCATCTTGTTGAAGCGTTTGTCAGTAAACTTAATGAACTCTTGTACACTTTCCATTTCAAAATCAAATGCATCTAGTGTTGCGAATCTTATATCATCTTACATCAAAAACTCTATTAATGCGCCAGGCCAAACAGTATTGTTGGAAATTTGCCCTCTCAGCTGCAAAGGAAAAATGTCCTGGGTAAAAATCAGCCAAAAAGGGAAATGTTGGCCATTTACAATTTTATGATGAACTTAAGAGCAATGTCAATAATAATAACAATTACATAAACCAAAAGACCCCGTCAATTCTCAGTGGACCCTGGCAACTGGAGTAACATGATCTCGAATACTGCTCAGGTCGCTACCATAAAATCAAGCAGTCAGATTAATCCAACCATGCCACAGACCCTGGGGCGTCCATCGAATGGTACTCCCCCAGCCACAAACAGGTCCCCTCACACACCTACGCAGGGACAATCCCTTTTATAGGCGTGGCAGGGGTCCCCCAAAGTGAGATAATTTCCTCTGATGGGGATTGGCTGAAGCTCATTAAAGCTTTACTGCACTGGTACATATTGCCAGCTGTTAATTCCCCATACATCATTCAGCCAAGGAGAAGCAAACATTCTGAACTTTGATAGGTACATTTTCATATTCTCTAATTCATATGGTAACAAGCTGTTCTGAACTTACTATTAAGATACTTTCAACCCTTGATACTGTTTAAATAAGATCAGTTGGATATTGAGGGAAGCGTTTTATTCCTTTTCTACCCCCCGCTTCTAATAAAACCTTATAAAAAACAAAGTTTTTATTAGTGCTTATTTTTAATTATTTTACTAAAACTTTGTGGGATCCAGTGGCATAAGCACCAGCGAGCATTAATAATCTGAATTTCTGCAAGTATAACATCTTCTGGCCATTGATGTTTCACCTTAATAGGCTACCTTTCACTAAAGGTCCCTAGGCAACCTTCTAACCTAGAAAACCAAAAATATCATCTTAGCGCAATTAACCCTTTGTGAGGCATACAGCTAGCCCCACAACTCTCTGGGCGATTCTCAGCTCTGTCATATCATACTCCTCAGGGTTAATCCCCATCAGTTCATCGTTGTTGGTAACCAGTTGGTCAAGTTCCTTTGGGGCTTCCCTGTAGCTACTGGTATTAGGGTTGGTAGCGCTGACAACCTCTAGGTGCATTTACCCAGCACCTCACCTCAGGGATCTCCAGTACCACCTTTACTACCCTTGCTCGCTCTTACTACTAACAAATACATAAAGGTGGGCGAAAGAGAGATCTTTATTATGATGGAATTTAAGGTATTTATACTTAGGCAACTTATTGGCAATCCAATGACCGCCTATCAACAATCATTAGCATTTATTGCTGGCAAACTAACCCAATTCTCAGCGATCTGCTGGCAACCATTACCTCAAATATTTTCCCAATTAAACGCCAAAAATTAGTTCTATTTATTCCCAGCATCAGTCGCCGTTTAATCTTATATAAATTAGCTTGTTATTTTGTATTAATTGAATGTACTTGGCATCATTTACCAGTATGCATAATCCTAGGCGGCGGAATTATTGTCATTCATTCTTTTTGGAACACTTAGCATTCAAAGCCAGAAATCTGATTATCCTCATCTTAAGTCACCGGTAAATCCCAATTATTTTATTTTATTGAATCATCCTTGGCGTTAGTCACCAGCGATCCCAAACCCTGATGACAAATTTTCAATCTGCCGTAATCTATATTAATTTATTATATTGACATCCTCAGCTTCAGTCACTGGTGTCAATTTACAATAACATTAAATCTATTGAGGATTATCCATGATACTTCAAGATAGCTCAACCCACCCAAATGGAGAGAACAAATTGGTAACTATAACATTATAAATAATATCAAACTAGGAGATTATTTGGCAATCACATCTGACTAATTGACACATATGATTCATATATTATGGGAGGAAATCATTCTGGTTAGAATCTCAACATATCCCCCACTTAGCCAGATGATATCCTCCAGTGCGACTCCACCTCTGCGGCGGGCCAAGATCACCTCAGCACCCCTCCTCCAAGAGGCGCCAGGTCTGAACCAGTGGCTTTTGCCACCAGCTATCCATATCTCCAACTACTTGAGCAACACACTAACAAATCCCCCCTGTAGTGAGCACCAATGTTCCAAAATTTTAGATCCGCTACATCAGGAACTCTGTTAGTGCTCCAGGAAAACAAAATGACAAATGCTGGCCCTTGCTGCCTCTCCATTATAGGCGACCTTTCACTACAGGGCCATTGAAACCCTCCAACCTAACATACCAACAACTTCAGCTTGGCGCAAATAACATTTTTGGAGTCACAAAGCTAGCCCTACACCTCTCTGGGTAATTCTTGGCTCTGTCATATCTTTACCCTCAGGTTTAACCCCATCAGTCCCTCGTTGTTGTTAAACAATTGGCTAAGATCCCGTGTCGGCTTCCTGTAGCTCCAGGTATTAGGGTTTGTAGCGCTGACCAGCCCTAGGTAGATTTACCCAGCACCTCACCTTGGGGATTTCCAGTCCCAACTTTACCACCTTTGCTCACTATTACTAACAAATCTATAAAGGCGGGCAAAAGAGATATCTTTATTATGAAAGAATTTTAAGAAATTTTATAATTAGGCGACTTATTGGCAATCTAATTCCCGCCTATTAACAATCATCGGCATATATTGATGGCAAACCAACATGAACCCCAGCGTTCTTCTGGCAACCATTCCCTCAAAATTCTTCCCAATCAAACACCAAAGATTAGTTAGATTTATCCACATCATCAGTCGCTGGTTATTATTATATAAATCTATTATTAAAATAATTGAACATCCTCAGCATTAGTCAATTTATCTTGTCAGGTGACGGCATATTAAGTTTAGACTGTCCATCCAGTCAGGATGCAAAGGCACCCAAAAGGCAAGCCAGAATGCCAGGGGCATTTGCGCTCAAATGACAATATTGAGTTGAGAGATGTGTAACAAGTGAGCACCAGTGTGTTGCAAGTGTAAAAAGGAACCTGGAAATAAACCAGGCTGTAGCAACTCCAGACCCAGTGGGCTTTGGTGTAGGGAGTTGAATGATTGGACTAGCTGCATTGGGATACTCCATAGGAGGGTTTGGCACAATAATGGAGGTGAGGGGCAGATTCTCACGTGAAGTGGAGATAGATGGCCCACAGAATTCTGATATCCTGATGGCGGATGGCTTCAACAATTGATTTTGAATTTCCAGAAGATTCCTACACGATATGCCAGTTGGCTATGGAGGGAGCTAATGGCTCTATCATGACTGGTATTGCCAGCCAATGTAAGGCCTGACAGGCCACAGGGTTAGTACCATATGGAGCTTGGCAAGAAAAATATGAACTAAAATAAAAAAAATTGGAAAATTTGGGGGGAAGTTTAATGAATAGTGAATATAAGGAAATTGACCGTCTTTTTTTAGTGAGTTATGACTTTTTAAATAGGTGGTCAATTTGGGGAATAACTATTAAAGCATGGGATTAGGGCCCTTAAGATTTGGCTACCCTGGCAAACTTTAGAGGGAGGGGAAAGTGATTTCAATCTGAACTGACTTTGAAGGAATTAACGGTGGTCTGAGTCACTGTCTGTTCAACCTCAGATGCCCAAATCACAGTTTCACTGCATTTCTGATGGTTAGCATGACAGCGCCTTGCCTGACAAGCAATGAGATTCCCCAAGGCCACCCCACATAGGGGTGGTCTTAATTGGTTGGAAACTGGTTTGGGTTACCCAACCTGCCCATACCCAGTTGCTTTGCCATCCATTTGGCCAAGTGAGATTCATTGAAATTTGATTCTGATTTTTGAGGATATAGTTTCAATTTATAGGTAACATTTGACAAAGGAGGTTCATGCCCATTGGGCTTTGTCCTCAATGTTTTTAAGGGGGTTTCAAATCAGCAACAACATTGCCCAATTGTAAGTCCCAGGGAATGTCCCCTGGCTGTTGATTGAGCTATTTTCCCATTCCCAAGTAAGAAGGCACCAAAGAGGATGATGGTACCCCCCATTACTCGGGGCGATCTCGCTCACATAGTAGATGAGCGCTGGGTAACAGCTCTTCCACTTTGGATTCCACCCCCAGTACCTGTACTCACCTTGGCAGAACTGCTAAAGGGAATCAGTGAAATCTGCGCCAATATTGTCAAAGTGAAATCAATTGGATCTAATTTAAGCGCCAACCTGGCCAATGTTCAGATCTCAAATGGCCAAAAAGGAATGAAGACTGAGTTATTGATCAGAACACCCAATGGTTTTAATTCAATCAATATGCCAATTGATGAACTTTTCTTTCTCGTTGCAAACACTTTTGCAACCCATTCAATTCAAGACTAAATCTAGTTTGATAATCTCATAGAGGGGATTAGTCTGCACCCATGTCTGGGAGCAGTTGGGCAAGCAAGGCAAGAGGAGCAGGCGGAAGGCCCGCAGCCTCTAATGTTTGAAAATGCCCCAGAGAATCCGGCAGAATAGAAAAAAATCTAAAAAAACTGGCGGTCACAATTTCCCCAGAGATACTCGCGTGGCAAGCATGATGCAACCAGTACATCAACACGCCACATTCCCAGCCACTTTCGTCGGTTAAATTCGGAGTCCATGTGTATCTGGACATCCAAAAAACGGCCCTATGGGAAAAATTTTGTGAAGATGTACACAAAATTTTCCCGACCGCGGTGTACGTTGCACCTCACTCCATGTCACGCGGTTGGCTGAACCTAGGTTTTGAAAGCAAAATAGCAGCAGATGAGGCTGCAGCAGTGCACATAGTGGTCAACCTCCCCAAAGGGCAATGGGTTGTCAAAACTAAATGCACCAGATGGACAAAATCGAACCAAATTTTCCTCACATCTGACTTTTTGCCTACTACGGTAAAACGTGACATTTTGGAGCAACACCTGAAAGATGGTCTCACCATATATGGCGAAATACAATCATTTGAAATGCAACATTTCATGCTGATGCCACACCTGTGCACCGGCAAAGCCATCGCAGTTCTGACCCCAACTAAGGAGATCGCGAAGGACCTAACCCAGATCCCACACTCCACCTTTATTGACATCGCAGGGCACACCACCCACCCATTCCGGGTAACTGTGGACAGCGCGCCCTCATTTGCACCCACTGTGATGCATTCGGCCATAAGGCATACGCGTGCCCCATCAAAGAGGGCGTTACTTTCCAAGAGCACCCCTTGGCAGCCATGGCCAGCGGAGAGGCGCACTACAAACCAACTGCAAGCACCAAAGAGGCTTTCCCATGGGGAGCACAAGGCTGCTACCTATTGGTAAAGCCCATCTCCCCGCAGGAGTGGAAGAAGGCCAAGCAGGCCCATAGGACCGCGGCCAAGGAAGCGGCCATGATCACCACCACCATCCCACACTCACAACGCCAGGAGGACATGGAGACCTTCGCGGCAGAAGCAACTCAGGAATCCATCACCCAATCAGATTGGGAGGCCCAAGCTGAATGGGCCACTCAATCTGAGGATCTGATGGGAGATTCAATCTCACCCAATCGCTGCACCCAAGCCCTGGTCAAAACTGACTTGGGACCTATCCCAACTGGAAAAAATTTTTTTGCCCCACTTGACGGTGCACCGAACTTATCCGCACCGCAAAATTCATCCGACGTCGGGAAAACAAAAAGCGAAGGCCAAAGCCAATGCGACTCTTTCCGCAAAAATTAACAAAAACCCCAATAGTGTTGCTGCTAATACCTGCGCTGCTGTGAAAGCCCGTGGGGACCTGGAAGAGGCTGGTGGGCCAGGGGGCCCACCCCTCACACCTAAGGTGCGATGGGGGAAACCTTCACTCTAGGGACGCTGAATATCGCCGGACTCAAGGCCTCCCTGTCCCAGGCTAGGAAACTGAGTTTTTTACAAAATAATTTACCCATGGATATCCTGGCCATCCAGGAAACCCACTGTCCACGAGGTTCCGAGGAAGCTTAAAAAACAATGCTCCTACCATCCCTATCCTTTTGGTTGAAGCACTGTGGGGTGCTAATTCAGAAAAAAAATTTTTACAAATTTATATCTTCAGAAACATTCCTAAATGACCAAGTGCTCATTGTCACCTTCTCATGGGCCGATGTTGCACACACAATCATCAACATTTACGCCCCAAACGGTGCACAAGAGTGTCAGGAATCCTTCTCGTCAGTCAAATCCCTCCTGCTACCCCCCAATTCTTTCCTAATTGGCGACATGAACTGTTGGCTAACCTCACAAACAGACCAGTGGCCACCCTCACCCCACGCCCCACAGGGTCATGTAGAACTATGCATTCTAAAAGCCACCCTTGGGTTAATGGATGCGCTGCCATGACATGCCCCACTGCTCAAAAACATGATGCGTCCCCATGTCCACAACGGCCAATTAAGGTCCATGACCTGCATTGACCTTATTCTAGCACCGGTGAAATTCCAACCCCACATCTCCCACTTCAAAACAACGAAAATGGAATTCTCTGACCACCGACTGATCTCAATAACATACCACTTACCCATCACAGTTGCAAAGGCCCCACATTGGTGCAAAATCCGCCCCCAGAGCTTGCGTCACCAGGATTTTCCACATGGGTGGTAGAGGCAACTTTGGCAAAATCATTTGTTGCACCGTTTTGCGCGGACCCCATTTCTACATGGGCAACTTTCAAAAAAGACACCATCCACCACTATTACCATCTCTCCTCCAGACGCTCACGAGCCACATCAGCGGTTATATCACGTGTGCACGGCGGAATTGGCCCACTTGGAGTCCAACATTCCAGCCTCAGGATATAGCCCTGCATGGGGCCAGAAGTGGGCGGAGGCAGCAGCCCACCTCAACGCACTTGAAAGGCAACACAAACATCGGGTTTGTGTCCAATACAGGGCCACACGCATCACTAAAGGTGACAAGTGCACCACATACTTCTTCAAAAAAATTTTTGCACCACACCAGAGTGTGGCCTGCACACAGGTGCGAAGATCGGATAATTCTATTGTGGATACACCAGCCAAAGTAGCAATCGAAACGCAAAGATATTACTCTGAGTTATACTGAGCCAAACCAATTCAGCCGGCTGAAATGGCGGAATTTCTCGACAGAGCTCATATATACACCATTTTCTCATACCCAGAAATAATAAATTTAATTACTCCTAACGAATTATGGACTACCATTCACGGTGCGCCAAACTGAAAATGCCCAGGCCCAGATGGCATTCCATATGAGTTCTACAAAAAATATTTTAAATATATATCCCTATTGCTGCTAGCCTCACTCAACCAAAGCCTGTTGGAAATGCGCCTCCTACCAGGAGGACATGAGGCCTTTACAGTCACACTCTTCAAGAAAGGGGATAGGCTAGACTTAGTCAACTGGCGCCCCATTTCTCTAACAAACACAGACACCAAAATTTTAACAAAAATCATGGCTAACCGTTTAGGGACTGTAGCATCTGCCACCATCTCTCCAGAACAATTTGGTTTCATCCCCAGAAGGTTGATTTATGATAACGTGCACTCTGTGGCTAATGTGTGTCAGTCCACAGCCTCTGGGGCACTTGTATTCTTGGACCAACAAAAGGCCTATGATAGAGTAAACTGGGAGTACCTTAGGGCCTGCCTCCAACAATTCTGCCTACCTCCCCGCTTCATTAACTGGGTGATGCTGCTCACGGAATCTGCAACAATGGCTGTGCGCGGCCCAGGTTTCCTAACGGAAGTAGTCCGTCCTCAAAGGGGCCTGCGACAAGGGGACCCCTGAGCCCACTCTTATACAACTTCAGCCTTGACCCACTACTGCGAAATGTGAATGCTTAACTCACTGGGGTCCATGTTCCAGGCCAAACCCCAGTCAAGATGATGGCATTTGCAGATGATTGCGTGGTGGGGGTGTCTAATAACAAAGATGCACGCGCGCTTGAAGCCCTCATCCAGGAATATTCCCGGGTAAGCAACGTGGCACTGAACGCCTCCAAAACTGAAATCATCCTCCTTGGTCGGTTTCAGAACTGCTGGGCCCCAGCAAGTAGTTCCCAACCCAGCCCATCTGCTCGCCCAAGTCCACGCCTTACTAACTCAAAACACACCGCTCCACTGGTGCTCCCCTTTGTGCCGCGACCTACCATAGGACCGGTACGCCATCTGGGCGTGTGGTTGGAGGCAGGAGGATACGCGTCAGCAGTAATGGAGTGCCATATACTGGACAGCGTAACGAAGCGAATCGCCTCTCTCAGAGCCCACCCTACTACCCTCACTGGCAGGGTTGTTCTTGCCAACTCTATGCTCCTATCCAAAGTCTGGTTTGGAGCCCACGCCATCCCCTTCTCCCCAAGCTTCTTCAAATCCCTGTATGCTTTGCTACAAGGTTGGCTTTGGTCAGGCCGCCCTCCACCAGTACGGCTAGAGGTCATGTTTGGCCCTCATCATCATGGTGGCATGGGCCTACTTGACTTCAAAGCCCATGCCGCCAAGATCCTAGGCACCTGGATTGCGGCCGTCACTGCTCCTACACTCCCATCCCAACACTGGTCCCGCGCAGCCCGCTCCAACTTCTCCCGAGCCTTGGGCCTCAACAATCCATCAAACCCCCACTCCCTGATGAAATACCTCGCATCACACACATCAGCCACAGGTCCTCACGGGACCAAAACCCACTACAAACGAATCCTACTCTCCATGCGAAGCGCAGAGTGGAGAATTCATATTAGTGGACATACAACCCGAAGAGGCCGCCCCTCTCCTCAGTTCACACAAGAGGTACAGGGGCTACCCATCCATGATGGCGTGATCCCCATTCGACCCCAAGTCCTATCCAGGGTGGACTACCTGGACATGATGGACATCCCTTATTCCACTGAGACCCAAAAGACTATCTGGAAATACGCACACCATCCTCTGTTGCAGCCTCAAGTCCGCTCCCATGTGTGGCGCTGCCTGAGGCGGGTGTATCGTACAGCTGAGCGCTCTAATGCTTTACACTCATCCTGTGTCGTGTGTGGCCAGTATGGAACGCTGTTTCACCGCCTGGAGAAGTGCCCCACCTCTAAAGTAATATGGCGCGAAGTCCAACGTCTGCTAGGCCAGGATCAAACACATCCCTTCAGTCTGTCAAGAGATATGTTTGCTTCATTAATGGCCTCCCCCCTCCCACCCTCCCTTTGTGCTCTGGTGGTTGCAATCGCCATGTGGACTATCCACACGATTGTCTTGGATGCCATCGCCGGATCCATCTCCACCCTCCCTGAAGCTGTCCACAGATTCCGGTCTCATTTGGTGGATCACTTTCAAGCGTGGATGTTTGGATATCTCCCACCACGTCGCCGGCAGCTGGTCTCCTCCTGTTTCCCAGTCTGGTTCATCAAATCAGACCCCTTCCTCCACACGTGCTCAATAGTGGCTACGCCCCCTACACACGTTCCCTCCCCCTTCCCATAAGTGGCGTTCCCGCTGGCAACAAGAGATAGCATCGCTTCTCTGGGGTGCCTCACCTGGTACTAAGTTTTGTCTTAGCTGAGTCATATTTGGAAGTGTCCATCCCATGGTCGGCCTTCCCCACAATAAATTTAAATTTAAAAATATGCCAAGAGAACAAATCACCTCCCTACCAAAGTTGTCAGGGATCATCCTTGACGGGTAAGCTATAGCATCAGACGTCATTGACAAGGGTTTGAAGTCTCACATGTACAATTCAGGCATTGTGGCCGATGCAATGCCACTGACCAAATGAACAGGCCAGCGACCAAGTGCGGGTGAGTTGAGTGTCCTGAACCTGTTCCTAACCAAATGGACCCGCCCCTATGATGGGTGGCCTTGGGGATTCCCACCGCTCGTCAGGCCAAACACCGTCATGCCAGCTGTCAGAAACGCAGCTGAGCCTCAGTTTGGTCATTTGAGGTTGAACTGACAGCGACTCAGCCCACTGCCATATTTTTCAATGTCAGTTCCCCAGGGAATAAACCCGTCCAATCCCAAATAATTCTCCAGTTAAGTAAAAATCGAGGGTCCCAATCCTGGCTTATCACCACCCCAATCAACCACTATTTAATCAGTTGCATTGCACTGAGAAAATTGTTGGTCAATTTTCTTCCTTTTCCTTCAATAAAAATTTTGCCAAAAAAACTAAACAATTTTTTATTGCATTACACCTTCTGACTGCATCCCTGATGGCGTTTCCCTGGTGGCCTGTCAATCCATATACTGGATGGGCTCTACCAGTACTTATGGTCACTATGGCCCCCTCCGTCATCAATTGGATTCAGCGAGTCCAATACTTTTGGTTCTACAACCCCATTATCATGAACTTCTGGTAGCAGTACACGGGAATCTTATGGTCTTATGTCCACCAATTGCAAGAGAGAATCTGTCTCCTTGCCACCCCAGTTAAAATGCCCCATATGCTGAGGACCTCATCGAGACTATCTCAGTTATACCACCCCCTGCAGCAAGACCTCCTGGGTTAGGAGTGGGTTCAGTGTGGTTCATCATTGGGATCATACTCACTGTTGTGTTACACCAACAATTTGTTGTTTCCCAATGCCCAGCTTCATATCAAGTCACTCAGTTGGCAATGCCTCTGGCATTCTGGCTTGCTTTTTGGGTGCTTACGCATCCCAACTGGCATGCTGGTCTAAACTTCTTCTGCCATTTTCATGACACCAATGGCCTGATGCCATTGGCGATTTTGACCAAGGATTCGTCACTGGACACATTCCAATTAATGGGTACACGCCTGTCAGGCTTTGTCCCCAGAGGTTTTTGGAGCAGATTTCGAACTGATGACATTAGTAATGGCCCAATGCCCTTGGAAAGTTTTGACAAGGATTTGAAACTTGATTACACATCCACTGAATGTGCAAACCCATCGGGCTTCATTACTGAGGGTTTAAGGCATTTGGATTTTGATTTTGAGAGGTTTGGTGCCATCAACTTCATAAGATTCTTTCAGCTCATGGGGGTGGCGGCTTTCAACTATTTTGGCACAAATTTCCTCAATTCACATACTAATTTGGCTGAGGCAAGCATGGGGACAGGGTGGAGGAATCTTCATAGGGAGTGTTTTTACCCAAAGCTTGTCTACCACATGGGCGATATCACCCTGTAATACAATAAGGACAGCTGCCCTCTTCAGACCTTTTTTTGTGGGTAATGGGAACACCGCTCAGTCTAGGCAGAGGGAACGCTCCCCCAGACTTACATTCATGATCCTAGGCAGCAGAATTATCATTGCTCGCCCTTATTGGAACCCTTGGCATTCAAAGCCAGTAATCTGATTATCTTCAGATTAAGTTGATGGTAAATTCTAATTAGTTTAATTTGATTTATATAATCCTTGGCGTTGGTATCCATGAACTCAAAACCTGACAGCAAAATTTTAATCCGCTGTAATCTATATTAATTAATTATATATACATCCTCAGCTTTGGTTGCCAGTGTCAATTTACAAATAACATTAAATCTATTGGGGATTACCCTGATACTTTTAGATGGCTCAACCCACCAAAATGGGGAGCACAAATTGGTAACTATAACATTAATAGTAATATCAAACTAAGCAATTAATCATTATTCACACCTGGCTAATTGAAACCCCTAAGTCAGATATTATTTGAGGAAATTATTCTGGTATAATTTCATTACTTAGTGTAACAGCAGGATTGATGAAGCTCCCATCAGGGTCAAATCCACACCTTCAATCAATTTTTTACTTTGTTTCTGAAATTACTCCATTTTTGAGCATCTCACCATGTATGTTGTTGAAATTTCAGTTGACCGCATTATCCAGCCCATTGACTGATTAATCAAATTGTAATTAGGCTCTACAATTGGATATCTCGACTATGATTGCCAACTGAAGTGTTAGTATATTTTTGTCAGGAATCATCCCCAATGGTATTGAGCAAGAATTCAATGAGGGAGCAAAACCTGACAATAAAATTATAATGGAACATTGTTTAGAGCAAATGGATGTAAAGTCATCAGAAACTACCTAGGCGTTCTAATGCTTGTGTAAAATGGTATAATCATCATCAGCACAACCTTAATCAATTGGTATCGAGTTCCTTACACCAATAAATTGGTCACCAAATATTGAGTATTATGTTACATAAGAAAATTAAGGCAAAGATACCCACTAGGATTGGTGCCTAAAACTCAAGGGTCAATCCAATTTAGGGGGACAATTCATTAAACCCAGCAGAAAGTTGAAAAGCTGTGCGTCAATTATACTATAAACACCCCCAATAATTCTCTAATGAAAGACATATAAAAAATAATACTATGTTATCTGTTTATACATTGTTTGTATAGCTTACTCTTGGGATAAGAATGCAAGGATTGTATATCCTTAGGTTTTTATCAAATCTACGCTTGGCTCTGCGTGATGAGAATAAGGAATTGTTCCCTATCAGTTCAAACATATCTTTTTTTAGTACTAGATGGTCAGTTCAAACATATCTATAAGAGGAAGAAGCACCTGGTTAGCATTATCTTTACTCAACGTAGCTTTCAGGCAATCAAATTTTTATAATGGTCTCCATACTATCACTGCCCCAGTTTATCAATTTTCAGTCAATCAACACAAGTGGTCAAGAATCTGTGCAGTTGAAATCAGGGAGCAGAAGCGAACTATCATCTAAGCGACCCTGATTTTAACTATTTGTGCTCACTACAGGGGGTAGTTGGGTTGTCAAAAGCCAATTTCAATCCACGATGTCTTATAAGAGTGAGCTTTGGAAGCTCTGGATGGAGTTGCAGACTGTCAATCAGAATGTGCTTAACTCAGAATTTCAAGCCAATGTCAATAACTTGGAGGAGCATTTTTTCAAAGCAGAAGAAATGCTCAAACAAGTTGGAAATGTGAATAACGACCTGTGTGGAAAAATTGCCTCTTTGAGAAAAAAGAGGGTGAACTTATTATGGAAAATTTATTCCAAAAAAACTGAACGTATTTCTGACTGAGAATGCATCCAACAGATTCATGAGGATACGGCGAAAGATGATGAAACATATTAGGGAGTTAAAAAATCACCAATGTGATCGTGCAAAATTCAAGGCAAACAAACCTGACAAAAATACATGCAAAACCCCAATTGGAAGAACACCTCTACCCAAAATATGCCTAAATAATTTTCTGGTGTGTCTGAAATGACTTTTAAAGCCACATCCTATAGCCACTCGAGTTGTTGGGCAAGATTTTCCTGTAGTGAGCAACCAAGGAATTTTGAAATACACTAAAATTACCTGCATTCACTGAGATAGCGCCCTGACGTTTTTCTGTCTCTTTGAAATGACCATGTTTGGTTATGCAGACCGTCATAAAGCAGTGACCATAATGAACAGTCTTAGCACTGATTGTCATAATCTGGTGCTACTTCATATCAATGGGGTCAACTGGTCATATGCTGAAGCAAAAGCAGCGATCATGTTAAAGTTTGTGAAGTACCACTCAGATGGCGAATTGCAAACAGGAATTTATGGGTATACAATTCCGCAATGATGAGACCCTGGCTAGTTTTTCCAATTGGTTTTACCAAGAATTCCAGATCTTGCCAATGGCGAAAGTGCTTTCTGACTTTGATGCATGCATAGCCATGCAGTGGAACTTTGGCCCTACTGCAAACTGCATCAGATTATGGTGGCAGCACTAGTAACCCAGATAATGACCACTCAGATGGTGGACCATATGAAAGTTCGTGGAGCCATGTTTGAAGCTATCAATTGCACTTTTAAAATGATCCAAACAAAGAATCAAAATATTGTCAAATTTTATTCATTTGAGGCAAGCTGACCAGGGGATGGACATTACCAAAGCTAAAACTAGACTAAAAAACCAAAGTAACTACTTGGTTCAAACAAAACACCCTATTGATCGGATTGAGTGAAATGCTTTGAAAACTTACCAACCAGATGGGCAGCGGAAGCCGCTTATCCCTCCATGGCGGGAGGGGAGGGGGGTTGGGGGCTCATCTTTGGCAGCAGCTTCTTCCTCCCATAGTAGAGTTCATGTCACGGCTGACAGTAATGGCGTTGGGGCATCTGCAGTATGGGGTTCAATATCGCTGATAATTGGAATTTCATGGAAATTGCCAGCTAGATAAATGGCACTGAGATATTCTGTTAAAGCTTATTCAGCTTTGATGCGGGTATCTGGGAGTTTAACAAATGTGGCAATGTTGGTTCAGGTTATTTTTCCTTTTGGATTCAGTGCTATAGTTGCCACGTTCTGGATAGCATTGTTTGCGTTTTTGTATAGCTGGTTCACCGTCATTTTACTTTTTGGACTTAAGGTTGCGGGGATAACAGGAGGTGGAATTCCTCCTGTGAGCATTACTACTGATTTAGTGACAGCTTTACGCAGGGGACGACAATCTGGTGTTGCAACTGCTTTGACTGCAAGCTGGTGGTCACTGCAAAACGATTTGGCATTTGGCTGTGGGGTATAAAGTTGAAAGGGTATCTGGCATCCCATTCTGCATTAACAAACTGCTCGATTTGCAGAGATGGTTCTTGAATGAGCTTACCTGATTCATCAATTTCAGCCAATAATTCCCATGGTTTTGGTTAAATTTGATTGGGGAATCAGCGTACGGTTGAGGTTTGGCCAATTATTTGAGGAAGCATGGGATTGAACTAGGATCCAATATAATGCTTGATTGGAGGAATTGTTTATGACATTGAGATGAGGAGGAGGCTGATTGGTGGCTGCTGGTGCAACTTCAGCAGCAGGCTTTGAGGGTGGGGGTGGTAGGATTGTTCCCCATACTGGAAATTGTACAGGGTGGGCAGCGGATTGGATGTCAATGGATGAGTTGTCCAATCCATTGGAAGTGGTTGAGGAGGGACACTTGCGTTTTGAGTGGTCTAACTCAAAACATGATGGACAGATCCGCCCGCCCTTGATGAGGGCCCAAAACAGATGGTCAGGTGCTGAGGGAATAACAGTTTGTGGCGGAATTGACACTGCAATTTTATTAAATTCAGGGCTGATCATGGCATATGTTCAAGGCCCAGCGAGTTGTGTGGCCCCATTTGGGACCACAAATTGTAAGATGGTGCTGGAGCCATAGGCTGCCAAACCGTCCATCAGCTCCTGGTGGAGCACCGCAGGGGGGAGGTGGGTAGGAAAACCAGCAAACTGAACCACCAAAGTGGTATCCACTGGGAGCCAAGTCCGATTTGTGGGGAGAGGGGTGCCCTGGAATACCAGGGGCACAGTTGCTGCAGTGGCAGCATCAGATTTACAAGTGAAGCAAGGTTGAAATACCCCTTGTAGGGGCAGAAATCAATAAAACCGGCGGGTGTCATCACCACCTGTGCCATTTTGATAATGGCTTAGTCATGGTATGGGAATAGTTTCCCATATTTGACCCTTAGACCGTAGCGCATGTTGCTCTGGGGGAGCACTAGGGGGCAGAGAGGTACCACTTGGGTATGAGCAAGGTGTGCGTCTAGGTCCTTGGGCGGAACAAATCTTCCATAGATTTGTAATGACTGGGTGAACCAGTCCTAGCGCGTTTTCTTCCAGATGGAAAATGGTGGGGGAGTTTCTCCGCTGCCCCATGCTGTAGCAGCTGGCGGAGAATCCAAGGACATCAGAGCGAAACTACTATGGGTAAATTCAATTTTTTTATTAATTCATGTAATTTTTCTCGGAAAGTTACACCAAGTATAAAAAGAGAGTTTAATATTGTCAAATTTGATGAACCTTCTAAAGAACCTGAGAATTGAACTATGATGGAATATAAACCCAAAGCTCAAAAACAGGTGGACAAAACATCAATTCGCTGGTTCCAATGTGATACTTGGCCATGTAATTGCCCTGTATCAGAACAAAAAGCTAAAGAATCAAATTAATCTATTCAACCCAAAAAACTGTTTTTGAGCCAGGAAAAGGACCAGCGATCTATACCAAGGACGGCTTGTACTGCTGATAAACCTGTCCTGTCTGATATATGAATAATGATATCAGTATCTCTGATCTATTTATAAAGGATGAAGCTCCTGACCTTCTCCATCATGTGGTCAACATGGATGTTAATGCAATATCTCGAGCAAAAGTGAAGGGGATCAACCCCAACATTATTAAGGAGGTTGCTTGACCCTACACATGACAGTTAGCGGAGAAAATTAGATCCGCTGAGAGCTCTGAAGACTTAATCAAAACGAAGTTGGACGAGACGAACGTTTCCCTACTATAAGCGCAATCAAGGACTCATTCCCTGATTTATCCGCTCAATAATTTCACACTCTTTATTTTGTCAAAAAATGCTGCTATCCATTCAGTAAATACTTTATTGTAGTACTCAGAGTGTATGTATGCCTATATTCTAGTTAATAGGATAAGAGTATGAGCAATAATTAATTTTTAGCGCCAATCAACATTGTTTACACCAAATTAGTGAAATGCATGAAGATCTCACTGGATTTAGAGCATCAAAAGGAGTATGGAATGGCCAGACCAGACAACACCATCTCATGTGAAGCCTATAGTGCGCTACCACTTTTAGTTTGGATCTCTGGTAGTGTCAGCTCCCGCTATATTGAGCAATCTAAATTATGTTTTATTTATCAGGACGGAGTTCCTGAGGAAGTATGGGGTGAAATGCACTTTGAAGAAAAAACTCTGACCATATTGGGACAGATGTTGCCTTTGGTGTACCAGAGGAAGGGAGAGACCTCACTGACAAAAATAATTTTGTCAACCTGATTTATAATTATGGTATTATACCCATTTGATATAAATTAGTTGGACAAAATTGGAAAGCAATGCCAATTGGAAATTATGGAGATTTGTGGAAGACTTTTGATGACAAATGTGATGAACACTATTCCATGGGGAGCTCAAATCATAGTCAACACCAGGCTAATAATTGAACTCCAAGAAAAGCTATATGAGGAAATTTATGGAGAAAATCGAGGATTAAACTGTGGGTGGCGCCAGGGATGTTAAGCCAGTTCATGGAGAAATAAAAGTAATCTTAGCTAATCTGGGAGAATAAATAATTTATATTTTGAAAATAATCAGATTATTGCGTTTCTACACCTGCTCCCAATGATGGAACTTAGTGCCTTTCCTAAATCTGAGTTATTTTTAAAATGGGATTGCCAGCAGAAACTACCAAAAGTGTCAACATATATTTGTAGATCGTAAGAAGATAGCTGATTTAACTAAGAAACAATGAGAGGATATGCTACGTTTGTTTAAAGAAAATTGGGAGATATTTTCTCAGAATAATCATTATTTGGGATGTGCAAAAAACGGACTCCACTAAGTCAATTTCTGGGGAATACCCACCAATAAGTATGAGACCTGTCCAAAGGTCAAAAGTTTCATAAGCTGAGGTCAGAGTTGAAATAGCAAACTAGTGAAACATGAGTCACTTGTTCCATCAATGAGAACATGGGCAAGTTCAATCCTCCTAGTGAACAAGATGTATGAATCAAATTGAGTAGTGATCAATTATTGCCAATTAAACAAGATCACTAAAAAAGACTCCTATCCACTGCCCTAAAATTGACGATGCACTTGATCACCTGGGGGATGCAAAATACTTTTCAGCTATGGACCTGATTTTGCGCCATTTGTAAGGAGAGTGTTTGTTACTCTCCCATTCCCAGAGAGGTGGTGTGAGGTGCACAGTCACATCGCCAGGGAACTAGTCATTAGTAAGAAGGTGAACAGGGCACCGCAGAGGATTCCAGAGCAACAGGGACCCAGGGCGAGGGTGTACAGTGGTATATAGTAAAAGATAGAATATAAATAACCAAACTTGATTGGACCCCAAAGGGGAGTCCACAACCAAGTGAAAATTGGTACAGGAGTTCTTGGGTGCTTTGGTTTGGAGGGACCAGGGCGGCCCAGAGGTGCACCAGATTTGGGAAATAATTTAGAGAAAATTTGATGACCAACACTGTTAGAGACCTTCTTGAGGAGGTCCAAGCACAGGTTTGCATAAGGAACCATATTTAAAATGTAAACTAATGGAGAATTTATTATCAGTAAGTTGATCAACAAGGAAGGTTGGTCTTGAGGAAACATACTTAAACAATTAGGGTATTGTCAATTGTTGGAAGTGGTGCTAAGCCCAGGTGCACCAATAGGCGCACGCTTACATTGACCAGGGTACTATATCTTGAGATTGATTGAACTCACTTTATTGATTACAGACATGCCGACCCAATTTAGAAGTTTCAAAAAACAAACGGGTTTCAAAACCCCATTACTGAGCAACTGAACCAACCCGTTGCAGTTAATAATATAGCTAGGCGTTTTAATGCCTGTTGGGAAGTTGATATGACTGGATGATATGCTAACTATACTGGCGGATCAGAGGGAAATTTGAGACGAGTCTTGAGATTAACATTAAGGTATATACGAATAATAGTCAATTGGAATGTCGACCAATTGGCGAAAAGGGGGAATTACGCCAAGATTTGATATAAATGAGAGTTTCTAGTAACAAGGAAAATGAATAGAAGACTACCAAGCTGAGGATGCATCTGGCTTGGGGAACTGAGATATAAAGAGTCACATGGAGAATTTGAGGAGGAGGTCTTCTTTTGGTGATTAGGTTGTTGCAGATAGGTCTGCAAATTAATAAAATAATAAGGGTCGAAATAAAGGGGTGATAGCTCCATATAAAGTTTGTTAAGTTTTATTAGAATCGGCGATCTTCATATCATCTGATTTGGTTGCTCAGTGGCTAATACCCTGTGCAAACTGACTCAGCGAAATCAAGACACTACGCCGGTAATTAGCAGTGGTGCTCACTACAAGGGAGCCACTGGTCAACTGTATTTCTTTGACGCTAAAGATATAACGATGAGCCCTCATTTGTTACATCACAATTCAATTGGATTCCACGCACATTATGCGGAAGAAGCATGGGAGGCACCTAATAATGAACCAATACTATTCACTGTAACTGAACTAGGTAATGATGAAGTTATGATCAATCTGCAATTAGAAAACTCCCTGAGCTGACGGCTGACCAACAGGGATGCTCCACAAATGTGACCCCTCAGCAGCTGTGGAATATTATGGAGTGGCTGTTATGCAGATATCATTTGTACAAAGATGAGGCGGGGGAGTATGCCTTGTGTTTGTTTTATAACCAACAAGGCCAAGAGAATCGCTACACCATGTACATGTCCTATCTGAATGTGACTACAACAGGGTTGACTCGCCGCCTTGGTACCCACGGAATCAAGGAGTATCTAGTCGCTTATGTGCAGCCATCTATTTACCAGCTACTGCGTGTGTTGTCTCGCCACAATATAGAGATTAGAGATGTGATACAGTTCGCTCAAGCAAAAGCAAAATGATACTTGCCTCCTGCTTGACTGCCTAGATCACTTTTTTTCAGAGATGCATGGAGCGCTTGGGCAAATGGACCATCGTGTTGGGAGCATCCGCCATCAATTGAACATGTTGGTACCATAGTTAAACCTTGAGTTATCTCTGGTAATAGATGAACTGTTAGATTGGCGTGGCCTATCGACAAAATGGATTTGGGATGTAACAATATTAGAAATAATACCGATCACTTTATGATGGATTTAACTGAATGGGCAGAAGCACTAGAAGTCATGATTGCTCAGCTTAAGGAGAAAATAACACTAATGGAATGGCAAGTGGTGGATCAAGTTGGTTTCATATCAGCTAAATTAAACCAATTTTGTATTGACTAGAGTAGCCAGCAAACAACTGATAATGCACTTATCCTTTGGTCAATGCCCCTGAATATCTCCAGCTAATCCATCGGGTTACACAACTGGAAGCCATTAGTCAGGCTGAGCGCCATCAAGTTTTACCTCTTTTGATTAGTGAGACACAAGAGTATGCTGACATGCAAGAACAGCTTGATACCCTTTGGTGGGCCAATGAGGATTGGTATGTGAACAAGCCGCCCTCCTTAACCAAATAAATAAAACTAATCACCAAATTGGGTAATCCTAGCTGACGGCATGCCCACATGCAGAACATAATTGAAGATGTCCTCTTTAGACTACAAGCAGAGGAGCAGAAGTTGCACGTTGAGTGGGAATATCATCAGGAGTTGCAATATCAGTATGTGACACTGCAATGGGAATTCAAGGATGGACGGTGTAGATGCCATTCAGTTAAAGCGGAGCAGTTAATAAAAGAGCATTTTGTGGAGCACACCAGAGCCAGGGGGAATGGTACAGTTAGTGGTGACTTGGGGGAAGAATAATATGGATCTGCTAATGAATATCCCTAAGGCACTGGAATGTATTCCCCACGCGACTCTACTTCTTTCAAGTTCATTTTGACAGATTTGAGCCCTACTGGCCAGCTGTATGATAGTTCACAAAGGGGTGGTTCCCTTAGTCACTCCAGAACCAATTTGCCTGATCCTTTTGGCAGGAGCCTGGAGCAAAGCAAAGCTGTGAAAATTGAAAAATTACCTCCTTTCAGTCATGACTGTAATCTACATGGGTACTTTAAGCAATTTAAATTCGCCATGGAAGGGGCTTCTGATCAGCGGAAAGTGAAACTGTTGCTGTCTGCTCTAGGTGTAGAAAGCGCTGATCAAGTATCTTCTACTTTTCAAACAGCTCAGCATCTTACAAAGAAGTTAAAGCAATTGTTCTCCGGCTGTTTGGGGGTGCAACCAAGATGGCTCAATGGAAGGCCGACTTCCTGACTATACAGTTTCACCAAAATGAGATCCTGTTAGATATTTTTGAACGTTTCTCAGAAGAAGCACATGTACTACTCAGAGCTAAATTCTTATCCACCAAGGATCTTGGTATAGCGATGATAGTGGCCGTCAAACCATATTGGGAACTATATAACGTTATGTCTCACGTTTTGAATGGAGATGCAGGACTTATTCAAATTTTGTATACCTTACATCGACTCTCCACCATGATCAGCGCCCCCAACGTAGCTCAACAAATCTCCACTGTCTCCACACCAAACTCTTCAGAGTATGTGCTTCAGCGACCAAGCTATCAACTGCTGGAGCTTACTCATCCATCATACTGATCAGCTAATCCTTTTTGGCTTAGGTACGATCTGCCATTTTGTTCACAACCCTGGAAACATACCATTAACTTTTGCACTGGTCCTACCACTGCAAGCTATATATGTGAACCTTTTATGAATACTTGCTTTCAGTGCGGACAAAGAGGGCATTATGTGGGCAACTGCCCCTAGCAAACCACAAGTGTATACAATGCCAACTGAGGAAATCGAGCAGGGAAAAGCTCGAGTGGAGTAGAGATGGGACGCTCTACCTCCGCTAAGTTCAATTCACTTGTCCCTAACGATTCCCAAGCATCTTTTTGGGTAGGATTCAGAACTCAATCAGATGATTTATATACCAACAGCTTCCTTTGGATACCCATGTTTCCATTTCTAAAGTAAAAATTCACTCCCAATCCCTGAGTTCCGCTAGGACATGCAGAAGCCATATGCGTGGCAGATCTTGGAACAGACTGACACAAGTAACATGGATCCCTCGACGGACACTGCCTCTTAAGTAGGGGTTAATGTGGCCATTTTGGTGGAGAAAATTGTCAATGAGTATCCTCAGGTTGGCTAGGGCATTTCTTCTTTTTGAGTAACACAAAGCCTTTGGACATACACGTAATAAACACTGATGGTTCCTCTTACTCAGAATGTACTTACTGTGACATTTTCATTCAAAACACAAAAATCTGCGCTATCATAGATACAGGAGCCCCTGTAAACATAGTCTCTACTCGGTTGGTGGCTAAGCTTCTGTTAAAACTGGATGTGGACCATTGAGTAGTATATAGAACTGAGGGACGCATAGCATTGTGTTTGAAGGAAAATATAGCACGTTGCCTTTACGATTTGGGTCAGTCCAGGCTTCCACTCCAGCGGTGGTTCTGCCAAACAACAACTATGACATGTTTATTGGTGTGGCATTTATGAGGAAATTTGGTGCTGTGATAAATATGGCAGAGGAAACTCGATATATTTTAGGACAACAAGTCCCTGTTTATTTTACCTCTTGTGGAATCCCAACGGATCCATTCCGCTCTAGTCAAATCAATCTAGCATACAGCGATGGAGTGATTCCTGTGTTATTATCAATGACTGAAGCGGTGGACTAGGGCCCTCCCCAACCAGATTTATGATTACAAAGGGATCCCGCTTTGGCAGCAAGCACTTTGAGCCTACCGTCTGGACACCAGCGCATAGTAAGGACTGAGCTTGAAATCGATGTCCCTAAAGGGCTTTATGGAGAAATCATGGCTCCTCACCAGCACTCACAGCTTGAACCACATGTGGCTCCAGGGCTACTTCTACCTGGGAATGTGGAGGTGAAAGTGCTGCTAGAGAATTTACAGAAGGAGACAATAAAGATCTAGTGGCACCAAGTGGTGTCTTACTTACACTTAGTTCCTATAGAGGAAGTTCGCTATATTCATGATTTTGGCTCATGGGAGGATCTCGGACTACTGACAAGCTCTCCGTTTGGCATATTGACCGTGGTTCCATGGGAAGTGCCTAATGGATTATTGGCGTAACAGCAAGATAAGGCTATGGCATCATTTGAAAATTATCAAGATATTTTTGTGCATGACGATCATGATTTGGGGTGCGCTCGAGGGGTGATACATTGGATAGATATGGGGATCACCCTCCCATTTGATAATGACCTATTAGACGTTCCAAAGCAGCAGAAGAGGTTGTCTCTGATGAAGTGGATAAACTTATCGTGCATGGGATGCTAGAGCCATCAAACAGTCCATGAGCTTCACTGGTGCTCATTGTAAAGAAAAAAATGGCTTGAATTAAATGGTTATTGACTATCATAAACTCAATACTATAACAAAGAAGGATTCTTACCCTCTTCCGCAGATTGACAACGTGTTGGACTGATTGGAAGGGTGAATTATTTTTCCTCCATGTATCTGATCTCAGTGTACTGGCAGATCAAATTGCCATCAGCGGAACAGGAAAAATGCACTATCATCACTTTGAGAGGGTTATTCCAGCTGACTCACATGCCAAAAGGGTTGTGCAACACCCCAGCTACATTCCAGCATGCCATGGATATGAAACTAGTTGATCTAAAACTGTCCTGCATTTTAGTTTACCCTTTGTTGTAATTTGGTGGTATACAATATATACGCTAGCGGATTTTTGCACAGAATTAACCCACTGAGCAATAGGGACCAATGATATGTTGATCGCTGCCCTTGAAACAAAAGAATAAATATTAAATAAATATTGAGCACTCGCTCCCACAACCTCTTTTATTAAATGTATTTATAATACCGCGGATTCCTCTTATTCCACTAACTTCCACTATCAAAAACCTACCTTCACTTGATCATCTCATCCTGCTTATATCATAACAATTTCAGATGATATTACTTACACAGCTTAGTAGCTCAATTCGCCATATCTCATTGGTTTTGTCAATCAACAATCCAATATCGCCTCATTTTGGAGCGCTTCAATTACCATCACCAGTTTGATTCCAATGGATTCCATTCATTTCACCGGATGACCTTGGGCTTACTGTCCAGTCATATAAATTTCACAACATTACCCCCTCCTTGACTGGATGATAAGAATTCTATTGTTTGTACAGTCAGAGGAACTTTTCATGAACCTGGTTAATGATCCGACTGCTAGTAGGGTCCTTGATAGTATATGCATCTATACCAGTCTTCTCAATGACTTCAAATGGTCCGATCCAGATACTGGCCAGCTTATGTTTCTGGCCAAACCCATGTTGATCATGGAATAGGACCATATCTCCATCTCTGAACTGTGCTAGGTCACTCCATCATACCTGATTGGCAGCCTGGCTTTTGATTCTCTTTGCTAAGCTGAATGAATATGCTTCAGTTTGCAATTTAATCAGTGTATTCATTAGGGTGATCAAATAGCGCTGCAGATCCATTCCGCTGGTGTCCTCCGCACAAGAATATAAGAGCGCAGGTAACGCGGGGTGCCATCCATAAAGCAATTGGAATGGGCTTTTTCCTGTGGCAGAATGGTAGCTAATGTTGTAGGCAAACATCGCAGTGGAAAGGAGGGTATTCCAATCGGAGGGCCTATCAGTAATCTACTACAGAGGATGTTCACCAGGGTCCCATTAGCCCGTTCAACCATTCTGTTGAGCTCAGGCTGATATGGAGTTGTTAGAACCCCCAGGTGGCCATCAGCTCATTTAGCTTAGGTAGAATGTGTGAAGTGAAGTTTGTCCTGTTATCAGTAAGGATGAATTGGGGACAACCGTGTCACTGAAATTATAAATTCCATAACAAACTTGGCCACCGTTAGCACCCCCAAATCTCATATTGGTCGCACCTCAACCCACCTGGTCAAGTGGTCAATTGCTACCAGGATGTATGTGCACCGGTTTGCGCCTGTTGGCAAGGGACCCACCACATTGATTGAAACGGTGTGCTAGGCGAAGTGCGGCTTCACTAACCTGTAGAGAATCTTCAGGTGGAACGGCTTTACTACTTGGCATTGGTGACAGGAGGAGATAGTATCAAGAATACTGAAGTTCATGCTTTCCCAATAATACTGAGGCCACAATAATTCCATGGTTTCATGTACTCCTCCATGTCCAACTGCTCGGTGTGCACTCTTAATAATAGTTGGGTGGGCGGAAGGTCTTGGAATATTCATGGTAAAGTCCCCTATCCGCTTATATAATTTCCCATTTTTCTGAAATGTATTGACCCTTATTCCGTCCAATACCTTGATGACTGGAAGCGGTTTATCATCATACTTGCCACTAAGCATCTTATTGAACAGGATATCACTCAGATCTGCAGTAACTGCAATCTTAGGTAATCTTAATAAAAAATCAGCATTCTGGTGTTTTGCTCCAGGTTGGTGAAGAATTTCAAAATTGTATGCCTACAATTTAAGAGCCCATTGGGCTAGACGCCCTTCCAGTTTTTTCAAATTTTGTAACCACCGTAGCGAGGCATGATCCATTACAGCTTTAAATTTTACCCCATGCAAATACACCTGAAATTGCTTAAAAGCGTAGATCACCACCAAGCACTCCCTCTCAGTCACGGTGTAATTGCATTTGTGGCTGTTTAAGCTGCGACTACAGTATGCTACGGGGTGCTCTTCTCCTTTCTCATCATTTTGAGATAGGACTCCCCCTACAGCGGAAAGGGATGCATCTGTATGAACAATGAACTCTTTTTTGAAATTGGGATAACATAACACTGGAGCACTGGTTAACGCTGTTTGAAGCATATCAAAAGCGCGTTGCTGACGTTCTGCCCATTCAAACATAGTGTCCTTTCTTTGTAACTCAAAGAGTGGGCCCCTGATACAGCTGAAGTCAGGGATGAAGCGCCGATAATATCCAACCATTACCAAGAGGACCTGTATATCCTGCTTACTGGTGGGTGGAGTCATTTTTCAAATATCTTCCACTTTGGCTTGTTGAGGTCTCAGCCCAGTGGCATCAACCACAAACCCCTGGTACTCCAGCCGGTCCTTAAAGAAGTGGCATTTTTGGGGTTTAATCTCGATGTTTGCTTCAGCAAGACAGCGGAATACAGCTTCTAAATGGTCAAGGTGTTCGGAGAAGGTTTGGGAGAAAACATTAATGTTGTCAAGGTATACAAGGACACACAAAAGTTTTAGGTCCCCCAGAATAGTATCTATGGCTCGTTGAAATGTAGCTGAGGCATTACACAACCCTTGTGGCATCCAGGTTGGTTGGAAAAGACCTTTAGATGTGATTACCGTGCACTTCTCCTGCTCTGCAAGTAGCAATTCAATTTGCCAATAACCCGAGATTATGTCCATAGCTGAGAAGAACCGAGCTCCCCCTAGCCAATCTAAAGCGTCATCAATCCGTGGTAAGGGATATGAGTCCTTTTTAGTGATGCTATTGAGCTTTTGATAGTCAATTACTACACTGTTGGTGCCATCCTTCTTTTTAACAATCAAAACGGGTGAAGCCCATGGATTCTTTGGCGGTTCAAGCATCCCTTGCGCTAATAGCTTGTCAATTTCCTCAGTTACTACTTCTTCCACCATCCTTGATTGGTGGATCGGCCTTGACCTGATGGGTGGATGATCTCCAGTGTCCAGCCTATGAACCATCCCCCGCGCACATCCTAAATCATGGTCATCAACAGAAAAAATCTCTTTATATTTTTGAAATAAAGCGATTGCTCTATCCTTCTGTGTTTCCAACAGCCCCCATTAATTTGTTGCGCGATACTACTGCCATTATATTGAGCTGCGGTTTGAAAGGCAGACCAAATTCCTCCAGTGACCCAAAGTCATGAACTGAACTAACCTCCTCAATGGGGATAAAGTGCAAGTATGCCACTATTTGGTGGCGGCGGATTTTCAGTGGTCCCGATTATAAATTTGCAAGCAAAACTTTGACCTCCCCTTGTCCTAGTTATATAATACCTGGGGCTATGTGAGGCTCGAACTGCAACTGCTGATATGGCCCAATAACTTCCTCATAGAGTCCATCTGGAACTTTTATCACTAAGTCCGTGTTTACTATTACTTGATGCCTGGATGGAATTGATATAGGTCCAGCAGCTCGGAGTGGAAGCCCTTGTTATTCATAAATCTGTTGTGGAAGGGCCCAGGTTTTGCCCTTTAACTGATGGTAGCGCAATGGGATTACTCCATCACTATAAGCTAGATTGATATTCCCCATATGCACCAGATCACATGGCACTCCTCTAGAGGTGAAGTAAATGGAGATCCTCTGACCCAATATTTTAAAACTGGTCTGTTATATCGATAACAGCCCCATAGTGTCACAAGAAGGCAGTTTCAATCAGCAGATCATAATGGCTATTTGGTAACACTATAGCTGGGGCTCCCACTACAATAGACCCAAACCGCAATGGAAGCGCGCTGTATGCTCCCTCAGAGATTGTGTTATTGCTCCAGCAGTTTCATATACCAAACAATGGTCCACGTCTGGTTTTAATGATAATTAAGCCACCAACTTGGTGGAGACTATATTGACAGGGGCACCTGTATTTATGATAGCATGGACACGGGTTTTAGCTACAACCAGGTCACAGTAAGTACATTCAGAGTAAGATGCACCTTGACTGTTTGTAAAAAAGACATTTATGGCATCTCTGTATCAAGAAACCCCACAATCCCCTCGCCAATAATGGGTATTGTGTGATAATAGTGTTGACTGGATGAGTGAGGCTTACCACTTACAATAAAGGGGCATCAGAGGAGGGGTTCAACTTTTCATATGAAACTTGGTCAAACATCTGGCAAGCATACGGCTCAACCTGCAACTGAGACCCTTTTTCTTCCATAACCGCAGACTGCCCTTGTGTCAAAGTACTCACCCCTCCAACCAGCTGCTGATATAAAACTGCCTCATTGTGCAAAAATACTTCCGCTAAATAATCTAATTTGGGTTCAGGTGAGACGTCTTGGTTTGGTATAGCTGAGATAGAGAGTCCCTTCTCTACTCCATTCTGACTTTTCCCTGACCGTATTGTTCTGGCTGTACACAAGAGACCAGTTGATTAGGGCACCATCATTCCAGATGCCCCTTACGACTGCATTTAAAACAGCTAACCTCATAGGGCTGATGTCCCTGATTAATGTGATACAAACCATGAGAGAGTTAAACTAGAAGTGATCAGCATATACAGGTCTAGGGCAATAGTTGGCACAAGGACAATAAGCAGGAATGGGTCAGACGTTTAACTGCGGATGATAACCTGGTAAATTCTGCACTGGACTGCCAGTGTTCAACCAAATATGATGATTCAGCCATTGCAGCAGAAGGACTCCACTCAGTATTAGGTGGAGGGAAGTTGGCTGAGATACGGTGCAAAAACTGAACAAGTTTAAGCAAAGGTACATCTTCATCTAACAGGGCGGCCATAACGTTATGTAACTCACGGTATGGCTTCACAGCAGAAGTCATAGCAATACACACTTCTGCTTCAGATAAAACTCCAGCCCCAATTAGCACATGAGCTTCCGCCATAAATTGCTCAGCAAACGCGGTAAGGGTTTCATCCCACTGAAACTTAATATTTGAAAATTCAGCCTTCTGCTGCGACATCTTCACAGTTCCACTAAACAACTGTAGCACTGTGGCTTTGACTTCTTGGTATATAAGGGAGCTGTTTGGAATATAACAGACGACTAGATCAGCACTTCCAACATCTAAGAAAGAAATCACCAGTTTTGCTCTTTGTTGATCCGAGACTCCTTCAGTTGCAATCTCAAATCGCTTAAAGTATACATAAATATTCCCATCATGATCAAAGGGGGTAGTTTATTGCAGTAGACCTCCTGGAGCAGCTCATCTTGCTTTTTAAGCACAGCATCCAGCGCCAGTTTCAGCTCCACATAGGCAACTTGAGGCAATATGGCTGACAACTGAGTCTTTATCATATTATAATTGATCAATGGCCCCCTGTAGTGAGCACCACTATTGTAATTTTGGTAGTATTTAATATATACACTGGCGGATTTTTGCACAGGATTAACCCACTGAGCAATAGGGATCAACGATATGATGATCGCTGCCCTTGAAACAACAGAATAACTTTAAATAAATATGGAGCACTCGCTCCCACAACCTCTTTTATTAAATGTATTTATAATACCGCGGATTCCTCTTATTCCGTTAACTTCCACTATCAAAAACCTACCTTCCCTTGATCATCTCATCCTGCTTATATCATAACAATTTCAGATGATATTACTTACATGGCTTAGTAACTCAATTCGCCGTATCTCATTGGTTTCATCAATCAACAATCTGATATCGCCTCATTTCAAAGCGCTTCAATTACCATCACCAGTTTGATTACAATGGATTCCATTCATTTCGCTGGATGACCTCGGGCTTATCATCCAGTCATATCAATTTTACAACACCTTTGATGATATCAAAGTGTTCTTGTGTATAGAGCACCTTGCCCATTTGGAACAAGTGTTTCGGCGCCTCGCTGCCACTAATATCAAAATTAAGCCTCAGAAGTGACATTTCTTTAAAGAAAAATTGGAATACCTCAGGTTTGTCATAGATTCAAATGGGCTTAAACTGCAGCTGGCTAAGGTGGAAGCAATAAGCAAGATGACTCGTCCAGGTAGTAAGCGGGACATTCAAGTGTTTCTGGGGATGTTCAGGTACTACTGATGGTTCATTCCCAATTTCAGTTGCATCAGGGCCCTGCTTTTCGAGTTGTTAAAGAAAAATGCTTCTTTTTGACTGGATGGAATGATGCCAGAACGCTTTTGATGTGTTGCAAACCTCGTTAGCAAGTGCACCCATTTTTCAATATCCCAACTTTTACAAACAGTTAATGGTACAAACAGACGCATCTCTCTCACTATAGGGGCAGTATTATCTCAGAAGGATGACGATGGCATATAGCATCCTGTCACATTTTGTAGTTGAAGCTTGTACTGTCACAAACAGAACTACACTGTTACAAGTGGGAGTGTTTAGCGGTGATATACACTTACAAACAATTCTGGGTATATCTACATGGGGTAAAGTTCCAAGTAGTGATGGACCACGCTTCCTTGCATTGGCTGCAGAATCTGCATGAACCAGAAGGGCGGCTCGCATGTTGGGCACTGAAGCTCCAGGTGTACTATTTTGAGATTATGCACTATCTGGGAGCAAAACATCAAAATGTGAATTGTCTTTCCCAGCTGCCAACGGTCGCTATCACAGCGGATTTAGCTGACATGATGTATGAGAAGATGGTGGTGAACAGATACCAGGATGAGCTGCTGCAGGTGATCAAGGTATTAGACAGACTCAGGGCAGATACTTTCCTACGTGGGGGAAAACTATATAAGTGGATTGGAGACTTGACGCTGAGTTTCCCTAAACCTTTGGCTAGACCTGCGATTATTAAGGATGCTCATTGGGCTGTAGGTCATGGAGGATTGCAGAAAACGCTGGAGTTTTTTGCGACCCTGATACTACTAGGAGAGCATGCATTAAAGCATATTGGGAAATGGTTAATTGTTGCCATCAGTGTCAAGTGGAAAAACCATTCCACAAGAAGACCACATACCATCTGGTTAAACACCGGTTCTCCTGGCACACCGTTTCCATTGATGTAGTGGGACCTCTGTCAACTAGTGCCAATTGATCCAAGTATATAATCATCACCATCGATCATTTGACTCAATGGGTGGAGGCCAGGCCATTAATGACTTGGGTGCGGTCACCACTGCCAAGTTTAATATGGAGTGTGTTATACAGCAACATGGCTGCCCACAATTCATTTTAGCAGATAATGGAACCAATTTCTCTTTGCAAATTCTGCCAAAGTTTAATGAGTTGATGGTGATCTATGGGGTTTTGACCACCCCATATCATCTGGAATCAAATGGAATGGTGGAGCGGGTCAACAGAACCCTAGTGAACATACTCCTTAAATTGTTAAAGGATTGACCTTTGGAATGGAATGCCCTTCTACCTACAGCTGTGTTCGCGTATAATATCAGCTATCATTCGTCCACTGATAAGAGCCTGTTCCAACTGCTGTATGGTTGACATCCAGATCTGCCTGCCTTGCTTTACTCGTGTGTAGAAGATACTGGTGGTGTGGACCCTCAGCAATATTTGAAGACTCCTATGAATACATTGATCAAGCTGCAAATGGAAGTCTACTCCACCAGTTTGGCAAGAAGATTCGCGATTGGGCAGCTGATCAGAAGAGACAAAGTGGACTTCCGCTGTTTTCTGTATGGGACCATGTTCTATTCCACGACCAGCACAATTTTGGGCGTAAAAACAAGCTCTCCAGCATCTGGGTTGGGCCCTTCAAGATAATCTAGAAGACCAGCATGGATGTCTACACCATCAAGGAACCCACAGGGGTTGGATCATCAACCAAGTTCACATGAAGTTCCTTTGAGCATACAAACAGTAAGAGCATATCATCCAGTCAACGAGGGGGTAATTTTGGGAAGTTGATATGACTGGACAATATGCTAACCATACCGGCGGATTGGAGGGGGAATTGAGATGAGTCTCAAGATTGACGGAAAGAGGTATACAAATAATAGTCAATTGGAATGTTGACCAATTGGCGAAAAGGGGGAATTACGCCATGATTTGATATAAATGAGAGTTTCTAGTAACAAGGAAAATGAATAGAAGACTACTAAGCTGAGGATGCATCTGGCTTGAGGAACTGAGATATAAAGAGTCACATGGAGGATTGAGTAGGAGGTCTTCTTTTGGTGATTAAAATGTTGCAGATAGGCCTGCAAATTAATAAAATAATAAAGGTCAAAATAAAGGGCAATAGCTCCGTATTAAGCTTATTAAGTTTTATTAGAATCGGTGATCTTCATATCATCTGATTTGGTTGCTCAGTGGATAATACCCTGTGTAAATTTAAATCGGCGTAATTTAGACTCTACGCCATGAATTAACAATGCCCTTGCCATAACACAGAGCTGAGCATCACGCACATTCCTTAGATTGACCTGGGCATATCTATCCTGAACCCAGCGCTGGTCCAGGGTATTTTGAGGTCAGGAAGGCCTGCCAATTTCACCTTTTTGGCCTCCTGATGACTAGCTTTATCTTTACAGTTGATACCCTCAATCATGTCATCAGGCCATGATATTACCCTCTCTTTCTCTTAAGGCTCCACCTCACTCAGGGGATTTCTCCAGGGAAAAGTTCTTGTGTTCTGGGGCTAACTTCATAGCGGTGATGGTTTGCTGAGACTTGGGTCCTGTAGCCTCAAGGAACCGCTCAGGGAAAACTTTGATCAGATCCTGGGCATGGGCGCAGTTGCGTGCTGGTACCCAACAGGTACCACTATGGCAAATCCCTTCCAGGATACTAGGTACTCAAGCCTTTTTCTTACTCTGCGTGAGGCTACAATCTCCTCCACTTCCCACTCCGGCGCCCCATCCACAAGATAAGCCTCTGGAGTCTCTGATGTGGGGCCCTCAAACAACGTAAGCTTACTTTCATGGAAGACCAAAAAGATCCTGAATGAGGGTGGAGATCCAACCAGTATGAGGCGTGGCCCACCTTTCTGACAACGCGGTAAGGCACACTCCTCTTTGGTCCCAGTTTTTTACATGGTTGCTTGATGGGGATTTTTTTAGCATCTATAATCACGAGATCCCCTTCCTTGTACGCAGGACCTACCCATCTCTTCCCATCTGCGTTCTCATTATAAGCTTACATAGCTGCATCCAAGTTCGTGATCACTCCCTGGTTTACTTCCTTGATTATTTTTGCAAAGTCCATTACCGCTTCTACCTTGAATCCACAACTGGGCTCCATGTTGAAGGTGGGGTTGAAGCCATAGTTGGTGAAGAAAGGGGAACAACTTATTGATTCATTTTGGACGTTGTTGTAGCTGAATTGGGCCATGTAGAGATTGGACCTCAATCTAAATGGTCCATGGTGGTGTAACACCGCAGGAACTGCTCCAAGAACTGGTTCACTCGTTCAGTTTACCATCTGATTGGGGGTGATAGGCAGTTAAACGGCAGGGATGGATCTGAAGAGTCTTACACAACTCTTCTAAAAAATGGAGGTAAACTGGGGCCCACAATCGCTAATTATTTCTTAGGGGACCCCATGAAGAGCAAACACATGAGAAATGAAGAGCCTAGCCATCTCAGCCGCGTTTACCGTGGTTCTTCAGGGAACAAAATGGGCGAACTTCATAAAATGGTCTACCACTGCCATGATGGCATCGTAGCCATCAAATACAGGTAATTCTATGATAAAATCCACCATTAAAGAAGTAAAAGGCCCTTCAACTTTTTGAACTGGTACCAACAACCCTTCTAGTGGCTGGCGATTCAGTTTCATTTGGTTGCAGACCATGCACTCTTTAAAATACCTGGCCACCTGCGCGGCTAACCCCTTCCAATTGTAAGTGTGGAGAATTAGCTCCAGAGTCTTTGCCTTCCCAGGATGACCAATGGTGATTTCGTCATGATGGTCCCAGATGATTTCCAGGCGAAGTGATCCAGCGGGAACCTATAGGCATCCCTGAAACCACAACATCTCATCCTTCATGTGGTAACCCCTAGTAATGTCCTCCTGATTCAACGCGCTCTTGGCAAGGACCATAGTATATTTGGCTGTCAGAGGCTGTTAAAGGACTACCTTTCTGAACATACCATATTTCTCCGCATTTTTCAGAGGAGCAAGCGCTGGACCGTGGGCTGAGGAAGAGGGAAGTTGAGACACAATCTTACCCAGTGGAATCATCTAGTGGGTATTATGCACCTCTACCTCCTTGGGATTGGGAGCTAAAGCAGGGTTGCAGCTCAAAGAGTCCTCCAAACAAATCCTTGCCCTTAGTAAACTCATAGGAAACCACAAATTGGGTTAGGGTCTCATGCCATCAGGTTTGCCGTGGGGTCAAGACATGATGTGCGTGGTAGTACAATAAGGCATGGTGATCTGTATGTACATGGAAGGGTTGGGATGAGCCATGCAGGTGATGACGCCAATAGGTAAGCGCCTCAACTACTGCTAATAACTCTTTTTTATAAATGGCATAGCTCAACTCTAGTAAAGACATCTTCCTGGAAAAATATTCCATAGATGCTTATTTCTATCTCCATCTACTTGTAACAAGGCAGCCGCTATGGCGAAGTTGGAGGCATCAGTAGACACAATGAACTCTTTTTCTAGATCTACATGGTGAAGGATGGATGTGGATAGCAGGGTGCACTTTACATCTTGTAAGGCATCCTGCAAAATGGGGGACCACTGGAGAACTTTAGCTCCATTAGCCTTATATGAAGGCGTCACCACCTCAGAAAGATTGGGTTTAAATTTCTTAAGGAACATACTCGTCCCAAAAAAACTTCTCAATCCTTGACCAACTTGAGAGTGGGCCAATCATGAATCGCCTTTTCCTTGTCTGGAGCTATCATATGGCCTTGTTAAACATGACATTTCCCAGGAAGGTGACCTGGGACTTGAAGAATTCACACTTACTGATTTACTGGGTAAGGTTAGCTGCCTTTAACCTCTCCGCCACTTGCAGAAGGTGTACTGTATGGGGCTCATGATCTGGGGAAAAACCAGAATATCATCCATGTAGGCTACCGTGCATACCCCAGCAGGTCCCCCTAAGCCGCATCAATATGGCGTTGAAAGATATCAGGGGCATTTTTAATCCCAAAGGGCATAACCCAAAATTGGAAAATTCATTTTCTGTTACAGAATGCGGTTAGCCACTCCTGTTCCTTCTTGATCCAGATCTGATTGAACGCGTTTAAACAATCCATTTTGGAGAAACTTTCGCCTTCTCCACATAGAGTGCAATCTGTGAGTCCAGTGGAATGGTATGCAAGTCTGGTACTGAGAAGTTGTTGAGATTCCTATATTCAATGCATGGGCGTAAGATACCATTAGCTTTATCAATAAAAAGAAGTGAGGAGCATACTGGAGAGGTACGCTGAAATATTGCGCCTTTAGCTAACTGCTCTTTAATTCACACATCCAAGGCGGCTTCATCCCATACAGTCAAATGGTAAATTGTAGAAGATAAATGCACCAGATCGACAGTAAGTTTGAACTCGCAATTAGACTCTGAATGAGCTAGTACATTGGCTGAAGCTGCATAAAACGAAGATTCTAAACCCCCAAACAGGAAGTAAGGGTACCTTCAAAGAGGGCCAGAACCGGAACAAGACTGAGTATGTGGACCTTGGTCCATTGGGGCAAATCACCCTGAGAGTTAGCTTTAGACAAAGGGACAACTAATTTTTGACCATTCTCTAAAGTTAAGGATAAGGTATTGTCTTTCAAGTTAGTTTTGACGTCAAACTTTTATACCACTCTACTCCCAAATTAATGGGGTACCAGAGGTTTTTGATTGTTTAGAAACGGTCATTCAGACAAGATTTGTCAACTTAATAGTCCACTAACCCCAGAACCTTCAGCGTGGGAATACTTGAGAAGCCCCTCCCTTAACCATACCACCTGGCATATAATTTAATTCAAGATAGTCAGTCCGGTCTTGGTCAATAAAATTCTCAGAGGCTCCTGTATCCACAAAATAGTTGTGCTGTTTTTCCCTAGAGGGGATGAAAGAGTAGCAGTCAACAAAAAAATATTTAAAATGGTCTTTATTCAAAGCAGAAAATGCCAACACCTCACCAGAAATTCTTTCATCAGGTATATGCATGCCTCCAGGATAAGTTTTTGCATCATAAAATGAATAGATATATTGGCCACTATCATATATGAGGCCAATTATCCCATATTATTTTAGCAGTTGCAAATAAATTTTATATTTCAAAAACAATTCCTTCTCACCTCCTTTGTTCTGCGGATCATGGTATGGTCAAGAGCGGGTTCTCTGGGGTAATCTATTATACAGAAATGGGTTCCGCGCTAGAGCCACAAGAAATGATATTTGGCACATTTGTATTAAAAAATTTGCATTATAAAACGCTTTTATGGACATTAATAACCCCATATCTGGATTGAATGCCAGTTGTATATTGACATCCAAGGCCATCACCACTAAGCCCTTCATCAATGACCCCACCTGCGCCATCAGAAAGCGGTGCAGAGAAATAATCATTTCAGTTAGATTGTTTACGCTCACTTTGGAGATGGACTCTTCTGGACCCTTTATTTGCCAAAAAGGAGAAGTTATCAGAGGGAAGTTTTCCTTTATCAAGGGAAAACCTATAGTCTTAGAAATATTTATAGGGGCCTCTGCATGTGAAATCATATCGGTGGAACCAAAGGAGACATTTAATTTAGTTTGGGGCTGGACCCCTGCTAGCCTTTGAATTCATCCAAAAATGAAGGAATGGAAGGATAAGATTCCTCCTTTTTCAGAGGCACACACAAGTTTTTGGGGCCCATATTTATAGGGGCCACCCTGGGTGAAACTATGACAGTCAAATTATCTGGCCCCTTTTGGGTTGGGGCGGAAAATTTTCCCAATAAGCTTCAATCAGACGATCAAAGCCAGTTGGGAATCTTGACACACTCAAGTGTCCATTGCAGAGGCATATAAAGTGGCACAGAAAAATGACATTCTGGAAACAATGGGCACAGGTAAGCCTGAGACATTGGGAGATTCATAAAAATAAGGTAACCAAAAACGCCCAACCCACGGTGAACAAATGACCCATGAGAATATTGGCAAGTGGCGGAACAAGGTTGCTTTGCCCCAAGGGTTGCTTTAAAACCTTGATAGCCTCTAACACCCACAACACAGTAACATGCACATAAAACACCCAGGCTTGCGCCTGGTAAAATCAGACACAGCCACTCAACTCCTGAAAGAGGGTAGTCAGGGATGACTTTATTATAGCTAGAAGAAGTGGTTGGAAACTAGGAAGTCTAAGAAACAGGGACTCAAATGGTCCATACCAACCATGTACTTGCCAAAAGGGTGGAAGTTGCACCGAGAGCAGCAAAAAGAAAAACTCCCAGTTGGCGCACCACCAACGAGAATGATACCATTGTGGACAAGAACGTCCCAACCACAGTGCACAAAGTTCCTAAATACCACTATGAAGACCTTCCACCTGGTTTATGTATTAGAAAAACCAAAAATAAGGTTGGTCAACTAATTTCAAGAGCGTATTTGTAATGCTCCAGTTCCAGTAGAGGTGGTTGAAGAGGGCCCACCCTGCTACCTGGGTACCATTTGCTGAGAAGGAGGGAATTACAGCACCGCACAGAAGGATTGTACACAGGAGCCCCAAAGCAAGGATGAAAAACATTTAGTAAATTTGGACCGGATGGAGGCTAGCACACAAGATTAAGCAATTGCACATAAATACTAAAAAGAAAGGGGTTTTTATAAGGAAGTCAACCAACAAGGAAAGTTGGCCTCAAGGATCATAATTAGACTATGAGAAGAGCCATTGATCTGTAGGAAGCGGTGCTAAGCCTAATTGACCCAATAGGCGCACACTACCATCAGTCATAGTATTGTAGCTTGAGATATTCCAAACTTGAGTGTTGATTGTAAATGGATCTACCCACTAGCATAATATTGTAAATAGAATGAGGTTTGAAACCTCGTTCCCCAAACAACCAAATTGAACCATCTTCATTCATAACGTAGCTGGTGCGTTTTAAAACCCTGGATGTAATTTAGGGCTAAGAATCACGCACATCCCCAGAACCATCCTGGGCATATCTCGCCTGTACCCATCGTTGGTCCAGGGTATGTTTAAGTCAGGAAGGCCTTGGAACTTGACCTTTTTGTCCTCCTGACGTCCATCCTTGTCTTTGAAGTCTGTGCCCTCAATTATATCATGTAGCCATGACATTCTCTCTCCATAGTGGGCGAAGTTGCATGACCTTTCCACGCGGTTGGTAACCTGGCTGCCAGAGCATATTTGGGACTCCCTTCAGGACATAAAGAAACAACTTCAGTGGAATTTGCAGCCTCCACTTTTGCAATGACGTGGTTACTAGTAGGTATTCTGGTAACGGTGACTATTAGTCGCCATACCTCAATTGTTTTACTCCCCATAGGATATCATGTCATATGAAGAGCTATGATTCTGGCATTCTTGTTTGCATTATGGGTGTTTACTCACTCCAGACTGGCAGGCTAGTATCAACTTTATCAGCCAGCTCCATGACAGAGGCCTGGAATATGGAAAACTGGTGAAGAAAAATTTATTTGTTTCACCAGGGTGCAGGCTTGACAGGGCTTCTACATTATGGGGGCAAAGACACTTGACAATATAATCACTGCTGGCTTGTCAAAATTCATGGACCTCACCATAATATGATAATGCAGTGCAAATTACCTCATTATTCATCTATGGGCACAGTAAGTTGGCAAGTTATAGAAAGTCACCCATTTTTCTGTCTGGTTATCATAGCGGGTGGGCTCTGTGCTCAGGTAGGAATCCTTATACTTTATTCCCACCTCCACAAGCACTTATGGTCAAGTTGTCTAGGGATAAAATATTAATATACCCTCATTCCAGTACCTAGTGATATTCAAAATTGCCACTGGATAGTACACTTTTGAGCTCCTGGTAAATTGCAATTATATAATCTGACCAATCCTCCTCCCCAACCAGTTGGAAATGGATGTGAATTCCATCCTTAATAAAGTATTTGGGTACCTTGCACTCAGAAAACCTGCCACCTATAAATAAAGGATAAAAAATCATAGACTGCCAGCAGCATTCCATAATTCCTCCTCGTGCGGGGCAGTTGCAGTACAATACAGTTTTTTTTAATATATGATGTTGGAGCATCCAGGGGGTTTCCCCTTTTTTTCTAGCTGATTGCTTTGTCAACACTGAATATTTAGGACGAGATATCTTGCACTTGATGCATATGAATACCACATTTACAGATGGCGCAGGCCATAGACAAACCAATCTTAGGGCTTGCCATCCCAATTCATTAGATAGAAAGATGCTGAACTGATACCAGCTAACAAGGCATCAGGTCTAAATGCCACATGCAAATATTGGAGAAGCACATCAAGCATAGTTGCACTACGCTGACGCCAGTCTTGCACAGTGACACTTTTCCATCTAGAGTTGGTGAACAAGCACTCTGCATCCATTGGTATATGTACTTTGCTCCATTGGAAAGCTTCAGCAGGAGTAAAACCTTCCTCATTGTAAGGGGTGGCAAGAGAGAGCTCAGGAAATGACTGTTTCCAATCCTGAATAGATTCAACCAAAATTTTCCCATTGAGACAAACTGACAGAGTTCTGGTGTTGTAACCCCTTGCATTGCTTTTGCATGAGGCAGGATCTCATGCTTAATTCATGCGTGAGAAGTATTGGGGGTGAACTTCACCACATCTTTATATGCTTTTGCGGCCAGGAGGATATGGTCACGCCAGAGCTTTTATTAGGCTAGCGAGAATGAATGGTTGCATAGGGTTTTGTAAATACTTTTGTTACTCCAAATTATCCCTATCCCAGACTTGGTCTACACTGGTTTAACGCAGAGACATTACTTCATCTCAGAAGGGGTAAGCCTATTAGCCTCCAGCTAATAGCAACTTCTGGAAACCACCCCAGAAGTACCCCATTTAACATCTTTTTATTTTGGCCAACCATCTTGCATTAAGCTTAACACCATAGCAGTAGAGAATCTTGTGTTCAACCAGTGTAAAGCTTTGGTAGCTTAAACCCAGCCATGATATCATAGCTCATCAGAAAGAAAAAAGCATTTTTACCGCCAGAAAACGATTTTGGTAGAAAGAGTGTGCCATTCCCAGTTGAGCGCAATTTCAGCATTGAAAACCATTTTTATATAAGCTTTTAGTTCCATTATGAAGACTTGAGCTCTTGACTGAGGGCACCATCTTTGTGGGAATATCCGCCTTATTGAACTCCATGATATTACAGGTGTTGATTCCTGCATCCAGCCATACCTTGGCATCCTCAGGTTTTAAGTCCTCTTGGACAGCTGCCTTTGTCACTTGGTGGTCAACAAGCAGCTTCATCCACTTAAGGTCTTTCTCAGTATAAAGCATGACAATTTAGAGATTATTTCCAGCTTTATTTAGATCTGCTTGTCAATCCACTAATTTGCTTCCCCATCAGAGAACTAACTTGCATGCCAAGTGGCTGCTGTAATAGGGGCTATAGCTTTTAAAATTGATAGTTTTTGTAGCATTAGGGAACTGCAGATTTTACTACTTCATCACATCCCAGGTGTAAATTCCTCTATGGTAAGAATTTCCTTTTTTGAAATGGCATATACTTCACTAGGACAATAAGGGGTACAGCGCTGCTTGCATCCTGGGTTGCTTCAGCGGAATTGGGGGTTTCCGCTCATACTTTCAATTTTTGGCACCAGGTTTTGGTATTATGAGAAATCCAATTTGGATCCTGAAACAATTGTAACTACTCTAGGGTTATAGCCCAATAAGGGGTAATCCAAAACGGGGCTGAACCCTAAAAGAGTAATCAAAAAAATTCACTGGAATTATTAGTATCTGAATGAACCCAACTACCTTTTCTAAGTTTAGGTCAAGCTATTCCCTTCTTGAGGAGAGAATAGGTGGAGCTCAGCCTCCCAGTAGATAGGGCTTCCGCTATCCCTGAGGGGAGTGGGTGCCCAGTACTGGAGAACTGGACTTCAAAAGAATTTTTGGGGCAATGTCCATCAGTGCCTTGGCTTTGCTGAGGACTTTCCAATTGGCAGTAAATGCAGACTATACCAGAGTGGTAGCCGACTATTCAAGTGGTAGCAGAGAAGCCACCAATGGGTCATGGGCACCCAAACTACATTTGAACTAAAGTCTGATGTAATGATTGCAGGGTTGGTAGACAAGTCATTATGGTGCATTCAAACCTGATTACTGATGTCAGACAATTAGATGTTCAATTAGTTGAGAATAATACAAGGGTCAGGTAGTCAAATAAAATTAGCAATTTTAAAGTTTAAGTCTCAATGGAATAGTTTGGATTGGGTTAGGAATTTTACTTTTAACCCTTGTCAGAATAGGTGAACTGATTTGGAAGCTCAACAATACAATAATTTGTATTTAACGATCCCTCTTAAATGAGAAAACCCTTTTTTATACACCTGACGGGGGTTCTGAAGGATGAAAATATTTTACCTGCCAATCAAGGACTAGGAAATTATATAATCAGCCAAAAATGTAAAACAATTTCGAGATGGCTGATTGAATAAAATACATTAAGTCATTACCACATTGATTCATCATACTGGCGGTTGACCAAACCCCTAAAATTAAGACCTATTGGGGTGATTAGATTTTTGAGAATTCTGATAGGTAAATTGTCATTTAGCCAAAACTGAGCTACCCTTTGCCTGTCATGAATTTTCTTGCTTATCCATTTCTAGCCTCCAAGTACCATAAATACTGGGAGGCATTATCTTAATAAAATATTGATTACTGTGACCATTCTAATTGTTAAAATTAGAATAATTTGTGGTCTACTTTTTAACCTTAAATTCTTGAACAGCTGCTGAGAGCTTTAGCACTCCTGCATCTATTGTATTTCTAAGATCCTGCAACTAAGCACCTGCGAGCAACAGATTACTAGGATTACAAAAAGTGGTGCTCACTAAAGGGGTCCCTGTACACCACAATCTACTAATCACAAAGAAGATAAAGGATGCTCCTGTCGCTAGCATAACTGGAAGGATAAGAAATGGGATGGCCCTCCTACCATCACCTTTAAGATGAACAAAAAAGCCTCTTTTAAACAATGACTAGCCAAAGCTTTGCCATGCATTGAGGAGCTTGAATGGAGTCCCTCTCACAAATCTCACAGGTCTGCTCCTGTTGTCCATGCCCTCACTAGAAGTGACATAGTCCCCTTTAACCCCTCATATAAGGACAAGTTTACCTCAGGTGATGGTAGCATAGCCTCGTTTCTATATGTCTATGTATATGCCATGGAAGGGGCGACCAATTACCAGAAAGTCAAGTACATCCTCTCTTGCCTAAGTTTCATGGCTCAAGAAGTAATGGTTCCTCATATGGACACCATTAAAATCTGGGATTAGGTTAAAAAGCGCTTATTGATTAGTTTGGCTTAAAAAGTTTATGCATGAAAAAACAGGCCTTTATGTGCATTAGCATGCAAGAGGGAGAATAAGTTGTTACCTTTGCTGATTATTTCTACAACGAAGACCAGACGCTGTTAACCTCTAAAATGTTAACTCTTGATGACGTCGTTGCTACCATTATGACCAGGGTGGTTTAACACCCTTCCTTGGCGATGCATATTGTTTGAGTGAAATGCTACTTCTGGAATGTTTGCGATATAAAGGAGGCTTTTCTAGATTTTGCCAATTTTCATAGCCTGGAACTACCCAAGAGTTTTGTGTTAGAACCCTGATTTTTGACTATTAATGATCAGAATCCAAAGCAAGCTGAGCTCTCCAAGTGCACCTACTGCAACCAGGTAGGGTATGTTGACAATATGTGTTGAAAGAAGAGAACGACACTGAAAGAGCAGGGAAAAGACTTGTTGGCGTAAGTATAGGCACCTCTATTGCTAAAACATCTGATGCACCTGACTTCGCCCCCTCTTACAATGCTCATCTGACTTATATAGATAACTCCTCTGATGAAGAATCTGAATGGAGTTATGAAGACGTTAGATATTATGTCTTAGAAGCACCAGCTGAAGTTGAGAATCCAGAATAGTCGAACCCTGAAGGAGTAAATAAAGCCATGATAAACGATGAAACTTATCTTAGCCAAGTTCTGGGGTGTCCTGAGGTTATTGATGCCGCTAGTGATGCCAAACAGTTTTATTGCCCTGTTGATCTGACCTATTCAACATGTTAATACTTTGAAATTCATTAAAGAGAGATATCTTGAGACAGCACAAAAACTTGTCTCAATTTCCATCTAAAAGTGGTTCAAACTCTCCCCTTAACTTTGGTGGAAACTATAACAAAGGTAGAGATCATCTTACAAAAGGTACAATTTATGGCCATCCTTGAAACTGGTTCCCCAATCAATGTTATCTCCTAAAAGCTTCTCAAGAAGATTATGTTGGCGCCCAACTTGGAATACTTCCAAGGGTAGGGAAATGTGGGTCCAAACATTACTCGCGCTATTGGGGCATAGTCCTCTTTACCCATAAGAATTGATAAGCTTATCCTGTTGGCATACACAGTGACCTTGGATAAGAATAATTACGATATGCTTATTGGCACTCAATTTATGCTTTAGTATGATGGAATCAATAACATAAAACAGGTTATCTCTCCCTGCTCAATTATGAGGTTGCTATGATTTAAGAAATAAAGATCCCTGCAAGAAAGAATAACTTGCCTTGTTGAGTACCCTTCCTCTGCATTATCTTTGCACATCACAACGTCTGGACAGAATACAAAAAATCCTGATTTGGTGGACGCTTTATAGGGCATCCTTTTTATGCCTCAGTGAGATAGTAATCATGTCTGGTGAACAAAGAATTATTGACCTTAATATAACTTTACAGAGCCCCCAAAACTGCTTATTAAGCCTAACAAGAATTTATGATGTAAGTCCCTTAGAACCTCAAGTATTCCCTGGTATACTAGACACCGCCACCAGCAACCTATCAATATTTTATTGGGGAATCTTACTAATAAGGACATTATTGTTAAAAACATCAGTAGATAGGGAAAGACCTGCTGAATAATTGAGGATATTGAAAACTTCACTTTATTGGTTTTATATTAGATATGGGCCTGCCTAATGACAAATCGTTATGCACAGTGCCTATCAATAATATATCAGATGTACTAATTCCAGACAAGCTTAAAAGTTCACTCCTTATTAGATGCCTATAGTGATATTTTTACCAAATCTGATACAGATTATGGGCACATGAATTATTGGAGCCACACAGGTGATTTTGGTGGTACCAGTCCTCTCCTCTCTAAACATTATCATAAATCAAAGGTCAAATAGCAACAAATGAGTACAGAGCTCAAACAGTTGCTAGACGCTAGATTACTAATATTTTCCCAAAGCCTTTGGGCGTCTCCTCTCTTTCTTATTGAAAAGAAAACGGAGGCCATTGGGTATTTATGGACTACCAAAAAGTGAAAAACCTCATGAAGAAATAGCTATTTTATCCCTCACATTGATGACGCTCTTGCACAACTCTCTGGCTCCAAATCCTTTTCTTATATGGACTTGGCCAGCGGATACTGGCAGGTAGATCTTTACCTATAAGATCAGGAAAACATGCTCTCATTTATAGTGAAGGCCTATTTCAGCCCACTCGACTAACTCAGGGGTTGTGTGATGTACCCACATTGTTCCAACGAGCATTGGATCTTATCCTACAGGATCCAAACTAAGTTATGTTATGGTCTATATCAATGATATCATGGTTTTTTCTAAAACTTTTAACAAACATCTTATTTAACTAAAAGAAGTTTTTCAACGCCTTTGTGAGTCTAAAATTGAGTTAAAACCATCAAAATGAACTTTTTTCCAAAAAAAATAAGATTTTCTTGGACATGCTATCTCATAAGAAGGAATTTAACCCTTAAAAGATAATTTTAAAGCTATATCAATAATGCCTCTACCTCAAAACCTATGAGAAATCCAAATATTCTAGGTATAATGGGTTATTGCCATCAAATCATCCCAAAAGTTTTCCCAGCTCAGTGAGCCTCTCAATCAATTATTGGCTAAGAGCACTCCTTTCTATTTTGGTTCAAAACAAAAGGCCGCGTTTGGGATTCTAAAAAAATTGCTATAAGAACGTCCTATCTTATGCCATCCAGACTATGTTAAACCTTTAATTTTGTTTACTGACGCCTCTAATTACGCCGTTGGAGCCATCTTGGATCAATTAATTGAGAACAGTGTAGTTCATTAATTTCATGCTTCATCAAGGGCTTTCAAAAGCTGAAAGCAACTATAGTATCACAGAAAAGGAGTATCTTGCTTTCTGTAAAGCACTATCATCCTTTTATATGGAACTTCATTTACTGTGGTTAATGACTACGCCTCCCTAAAGTGGTTACAAAAGATGAAGGATCCCGCTGGACGGTTGAATTGTTGGGCCTTAAAGCTCTAACATTATGATGAAGAATGAGCATAAAGCTGGAACTCGCCATATAAATGTTAATGGATTGACTTGACTGCCTGTCATTCACTTCAATAATAGTGAAGTGGAGAGATTACATGACCTCCTTATGATCCCTGATGCCTGGGACAACGAGGATGAAGAATTTAAGTAAATGTTAGTGTGACACTCCTGCATTACCAAGGTGGAGAGCGGAGTTTATACAAAAAGGTAGATCCAAATTGGCTGTCCTATCTTTGGCTTTTGGAGAGAGCACCTGCTATCCTGGAGGCTCACTCTACCCTTGATCATGGCGGAGTGTGGAAAACCTATGAGTGGGTTAGAGATTAGTACTAAAGATAGGTAAAAGGGAATCCATTATTAAAGCCCTGGATGCCTGCCTAACCTGCAAGAAGCAATATGATCTCAAAACCAAATATCAATATCAACCTACTGCCCCTCAACAACCATTACATACAATAAGCCTATATGTGGAAGGTCCCCTACCTCAGACTACCGGTGGGAATCTCTACATACTAGTAGTTTTTGTTCACTTTACTAAATGGATTAAAGCTGTGGCTCTCCATAATTAAACGGCCAAGGCTATAACAACTTTCCTTCATCAGCATATTTTTACCACCATGGTTGTACACAGGTTCTACTCTGTGATAACAGGAAAAATTTTACCTCCAGAGTGGTCAAGATTCTGGCTACCTCCATGGGAGCACAACAGATTTTCTTGGACCCTTACAACCCTTCTACAAATGGTACCATAGAAAGAGAAAATGGAACCTTGTTATTCATACTACAAAAAATGGCCACTTCAGACCCTCTACATTGGAATTAGTTCCTGCCTAGTGCCCTTATGACTTATCGTTTCAGTTATCACTCAATACTTATAATGTCTTCTTTCTGCACTTTATATGGTCAAGAACCTGGGGTACCCGCTCTCTTAGCTAAAGATGTCTTTTCTGATAGGACTGATGATACTGACAAGGCCATGAGGATATTGGCCTACACATCATTCAGTTACAATATGATGCCATGACCAACTTTGCTAACACCGTCACTAAAGAGGTCTGAGCAGCTAATGAGCTTAGACCACCTCTACCCTCTTTTTAAATATCAGACTTGGTTTTATACTACCATAACGCATCACTCTTAAAAGTGAGAAGCTTGGGTCCATTTGGGAAAGACCTTTTGTTATTACCTATAAGAGGGGTGGTGAATATTCCATCAAATCTCTTGCTTCTGGAGCTACTATCAACCAAGTACATGGGCATTTTCTATGCCCTTATTCTTCCCCCCCAATACTTTTTGAAAGGAGTAATGTTTAATAATTGAATGAATAACTAAATAGTAAAAATGTTTTAATGTCATATATCTCCAAAAAAATTAGTAATTCCCCCTTAAATATTGGCAGAATAGTTTGGACTGTAGTAATGATATCACTCCTAGCCCTTGGCCAAATAACTTGGATGTTATATATATGGTTTTCCAAACCCCACGGTGTAATAGGTGGACTGATGTGGAAGTTCATCCATGCACTAGCTTTAATTTAGTGCAACTTCCTAAGATAAAACAACACCCTTTTATAGACCTGAAGGGTGTTCTGGGGATAAAAATATTTTATCCACCAATCAACAATCGGGTATCTGGTAATCAGCTGATATGAAATTATTTTCTTTTTTAGCACTAGTGGTGCCCAACCTAAAAGGGGGAGCCGCCATGCATCTTTATTTGCAAATGGGATAAATAAAGGGATTATTATAATAAAAAATTCCTAATATGGCGCCTCAGCTGATAGCCTAGAAAGCCATATCAGAAGGTGAAGAAGCTTAGGGAAACTTTTGTCTGGCGCCCGCTTTAGCTGGCAGACAGCATTGGGGTGGGAGCATCAGTGACATGTGGCATAAGGAAGTATAATTGTGGGTTTTCTTCATTAATGAGGCCGGTGGTGTCCATTGCCTCAACGTATTGAGCAAGTTGATGCTCAGCTTTAGTGATGAGAGCAGGCACAAAAGTAAGTGACTTGATGCACCTGTGGGTTTCAGGATAATTGGGGTCAAAAAGAGAGGTTTTTAATGCATCGATACAGGTGCAGCCCACACCAAAAGCCAGCTCCTAAATCTCATACTTCGCCTCTTCCTCAAAATCATGAGAGAAATTTGGGATAAGAATACCTTTAACCAGGGGTTCCATTGCCCATGGAGTTGCTGGTGGAGTAGGGTGTTGAAATGAAATTATTCTCAAAAACCTGATTAATCAAATATATTTAATCATTATAACAAGGATTTATCATACTTGCTGTCAACCCAACACCCAAAAATAAAGCCCTGATGAGGCAAAAAGATTTTTGGGAGTTCTTATAGGTTAAATTGTCATTTATCCAAATTGAGCTAACCTCCATCTAATCCAAAAAAAACCCTTGCTCCTCTCATTTTTAGTCTCAGAGTACCATAACTACTGAAAGTATAAATTTAATAAGAGATCACTTTTTATCCTCAATTTTTATATTTATAAGAATATAAAATTAAGTTTATTTGTGGTCTATATTTGCCCTTTAAAAAAGTTTACACAGATATCAAGGGTTTGAATACATCTGTGAAAATATTGAGATCTTGGGCTTAGCACCTGCAAGCAACATATTGCCAGGATTCCAACACATCCATTTCACCTACTTTTCTAATTTAGCTTTACTTAGCTATAAAATAATATGCTGTACACGCTTCTCTTTAGATAATTTTAAATTTTATTCTTGTAAAGCACTGGCTCCTTCCAGTGAGCCATGAATGAATTGGGAAGCAGGGCTCAAGTCAATGACCAAAGGGCAGACAAGGTTCCTGAGACTATTCTTCTAGTATGTGTGCTACAGGAGCTGCGGATAAACATCCCTTGAAGAACGGTTGTGAGTATGCTACCCTTAGCAACATGCCCTGGCTCCCAGACAAGATGTACAGGGAGGCAATAGCCTTCCCAATTTCACTCTCAAAGTCCACCTCCTGTTTGTGTAGCCCAAACATGGGTTTTTTAGACTAAATTTATCAATATAAACCTCGGAAGGCAGTAATAAAAATATATAAGACTTAGGAACAGATTTATATGATATATTTAGTTAACTTGATAGAAAAGTTAACTAAAGAACCTCCCATTCTCAAGTCCCTTTTCTTATAGCTCTCTGCTGCAAGCGTAGATCAAGCTCATTTTTCAAGCTTGATGTTATGTCTTTTGAAATATGCCATAAGCAAACCCCACTTGTTTTAGGCCAGATTGAATTCTGTAGTGGCTGAACCACCACACCCAAGAATCGTTCCAATTCTGATTTGAATCCACCTATAACCTAGAAACCACCCACTTCAAAACCATTTGGTTCAACTCTAGGGCTGACAAAACATTGAATCGCCATCCTTCCCCAGTCTTAGTCTCAACCTGGGGTCAAGCCAAGACTAATGCTCTCTCAACTCCTCTACCTTCCATACCAGCTTGTCCTGTCTTATCAAAGATCAGTGCAATGTGATGTTGAGGATAAACCTCAACCGTCACAATACTTAGGTGACATTCCTATAAATCTCTAAATTTTAAATTCACTTATCTCACTTTAAAAAAATATTTTACTCATCATCTGATCTTTATATTATAAGCCTTAGTTGAAGATAGCATTTATTGCCACTCTTAGCACTTTCTGTTGTATTTTAGGGTAGGATTAAGCTTGCTGGTGCAAAAACTTTTCTTTCTCGTTGCAAACACTTTTGCAACCCATTCAAATCAAGACTAAATCCAGTTTGATAATCTCATAGAGGGGATTAGTCTGCACCCATGTCTGGGAGCAGTTGGGCAAGCAAAGCAAGAGGAGCAGGCGGAAGGCCTGCAGCCTCTAATGTTCGAAAACGCCCCAGAGAATCCAGCGGAATAGAAAAAAATTTAAAAAAACTGGCGGTCACAATTTCCCGGAGATACTCGCGTGGCAAGCACGATGCAACCAGTACATCAATACGCCACATTCCCAGCCACTTTCGTTGGTGGAATTCAGAGTCTGTGTGTATCTGGACATCCATAAAACGGCCCTATGGGAAAAATTTTGTGAAGATGTACACAAAATTTTCCCGACCGCGGTGTATGTTGCACCTCACTCCATGTCGTGCAGTTGGCTGGACCTAGGTTTTGAAAGCAAAATAGCAGCAGACGAGGCTGCAGCAGTGCGCATAGTGGTCAACCTCCCTGAAGGGCAATGGGTTGTCAAAACTAAATGCACCAGATGGACAAAATTGAACCAAATTTTCCTCACATTTGACTTTTGCCTACTACGGTAAAACGTGACATTTTGGAGCAACACCTGAAAGATGGTCTCGCCATATATGGCGAAATACAATCTTTTGAAATGCAATGTTTCACGCTGATGCCACACCTGTGCACCGGCAAAGCTATCGCAGTTCTGACCCCATCTGAGGAGATCGTGAAGGACCTAACCCAGATCTTGCACTCCACCTTTATTGACATCGCAGGGCACACCACCCACCCATTCCGGGTAACCGTGGACAGCGCGCCGCCCATTTGCACCCACTGTGATGCGTTCAGCCATAAGGCATATGCGTGCCCCATTAAAAAGGGCGTTACATTCCAAGAGCACCCCTTGGCGGCCATGGCCAGCGGAGAGGCGCACTATGAACCAACCGCAAGCACCAAAGAGGGCCTTCCCGTGGGGAGCACAAGGCTGCTACCTATTGGTAAAGCCCATCTCCCCGCAGGAGCGGAAGAAGGCCAAGCAGGCCCATAGGACTTTGGCCAAGGAAGCAGCCAAGGTCACCACCACTATCCCATACTCACAACACCAGGAGGACATGGAGACCTTCGCGGCAGAAGCAACTCGGGAATCCATCACCCAATCAAATTGGGAGGCCCAAGCCAAACAGGCCACTCAATCTGAGGATCTGATGGGAGATTTGATCTCACCCAATCGCTGCACCCAAGCCCCAGTTGAAACTGACTTGGGACCTATCCCAACTGAAAAAAAAAATTTTGCCCCACTCGACAGTGCACCAAACTTATCCGCACCGCAAAAAATTCGTCCGACGTCGGGAAAACAAAAAGCAAAGGCCAAAGCCAACGCGACTCTTTCCGCAAAAATTAACAAAAACCCCAATAGCGTTGCTGCTAATACCCGCGCTGCTGTGAAAGCCCGTGGGGACCTGGAAGAGGCTGGTGGGCCAGGGGGCCCACTCCCTCGCACCTAAGGTGCGATGGGGGAAACCTTCACTCTAGGGATGCTGAATATCGCTGGACTCAAGGCCTCCCCGTCTCGGGCTAGGAAACTGAGTTTTTTACAAAATAATTTACCTGTGGATATCCTGGCCATCCAGGAAACCCACTGTCCATGAGGTTCTGAGGATGCTTGGAAAACAATGCTCCTACCATCCCTATCCTTTGGTCAAAGCACTGTGGGGTGCTAATTTGGAAAAACAATTTTTTCAAATTTATATCTTCAGAAACATTCCTAAATGACTGAGTGCTCGTTGTCACCTTCTCTTGGGCTGATGTTGCACACACAATTATCAACATTTATGCCCCAAACGGTGCACAAGAGCGTCAGGAATTTTTCTTGTTGGTCAAATCCCTCCCGCTACCCCCCAATTCTTTCCTAATCAGTGACATGAACTGTTGGCTAACCTCACCAACGGACCGGTGGCCACCCTCACCCCACGCCCCACAGGGTCACGTAGAACTACGCGTTCTAAAAGCCACCCTTGGGTTAATGGATGCACTGCTGTGACATGCCCCACTGCTCGAAAACATGACGCATCCCCACATCCACAACAGCCAATTAAGGTCCATGACCCGCATTGACCTTATTCTAGCGCCGGCGAAATTCCAACCCCACATCTCCCACTTCAAAACAACAAAAATAGAATTCTCTGACCACCAACTGGTCTCGATAACATACCACTTACCCGTCACAGTTGCAAAGGCCCCACATTGGTGCAAAATCTGCCCCCCAGAGCTTGCGTTGCCAGGATTTTCCATGTGGGTGGAAGAGGCAACTTTGGCAAAATCATTTGTTGCACCGTTTTGTGTGGACCCCATTTCCACATGGGCAACTTTCAAAAAAGACACCATCCGCCACTATCGCCATCTCTCATCCAGACGCTCATGAGCCACATTGGCAGTTATATTGCGCATGCTGGCAGAATTGGCCCACTTGGAGTCCAACATTCCAGCCTCAGGATATAGCCCTGCATGGGGCCAGAAGTGGGTGGAGGCAGCAGCACACCTCAACACACTTGAAAGGCAACACAAACATTGGGTTTGTGTCCAATACAGGGCCACACGCATCACTAAAGGCGACAAGTGCACCACATACTGCTTCAAAAATTTTTTGCACCATGCCAGAGCGTGGCCTGCACACAGGTACAAAGATCGGATAATTCTATCATGGACACACTGGCCGAAGTGGCAATCAAAACGCAAAGATATTACTCCGAGTTATACCAAGCCGAACCAATTCAGCCAGCTGAAATGGCGGAATTTCTCGACAGAGCTCATATCCGCACCATTTTCTGATACCTGGAAATAATGAATTTAATTACTCTGAACATATTATGGACTACCATTCACGGTGCGCCAAACCAAAAATGCCCAGGCCCAGATGGCATTCCATATGAGTTCTACAAAAAATATTTTTAAATACATATCCCCATTGCTGCTAGCCTCACTCAACCAAAGCCTGTTGGAAACGCACCTCCTACCAGGAGGACATGAGGCTTTTACAGTCACACTCTTCAAGAAAGGGGATAGGCTAGACTTAGCCAACTGGCGCCCCATTTCTCTAACAAACACAGACACCAAAATTTTAACAAAAATCATGGCTAACCGTTAGGGACTGTAGCATCTGCCACCATCTCTCCAGAACAATTTGGTTTCATCCCCAGAAGGTCGATTTGGGATAACGTGCACTCTGTGGCTAATGTGTGTCAGTCCACAGCCTCTGGGGCACTTGTATTCTTGGACCAACAAAAGGCCTATGATAGAGTAAACTGGGAATACCTTAGGGCCTGCCTCCAACAATTCCGCCTACCTCCCCGCTTCATTAACTGGGTGATGCTGCTCACGGAATCTGCAACAATGGCTGTGCGCGGCCCAGGTTTCCTAACGGATGTAGTCCATCCTCAAAGGGGCCTGCGACAAGGGGACCCCCTGAGCCCACTCTTATACAACTTCAGCCTTGACCCACTACTGCGAAATGTGAATGCCCAACTCACTGGGGTCCATGTGCCAGGCCAAACCCCAGTCAAGATGATGGCATTTGCAGATGATTGCGTGGTGGGGGTGTCTAATAATAAAGATGCACGCGCGCTTGAAGCCCTCATCCAGGAATATTCCCGGGTAAGCAACGCGGCACTGAACGCCTCCAAAACTGAAATCATCCTCCTTGGTCAGTTTCAGAACTGCTGGGCCCCAGCAAGTAGTTCCCAACCCAGCCCAGCTGCTCGCTCAAGTCCACGCCTTACTAACTCAAAACACACCGCTCCACTGGTGCTCCCCTTTGTGCCGCGACCTACCATAGGACTGGTACGCCATCTGGGCGTGTGGTTGGAGGCAGGAGGATATGCGTCAGCAGTAATGGAGGGCCATATACTGGACAACGTGACGAAGCGAATCGCCTCTCTCAGAGCCCACCCTACTACCCTCACTGGCAGGGTTGTTCTTGCCAACTCTATGCTCCTATCCAAAGTCTGGTTTGGAGCCCATGCCATCCCCTTCTCCCCAAGCTTCTTCAAATCCCTGTATGCTTTGCTACAAGGTTGGCTTTGGTCAGGCCGCCCTCCACCAGTATGGCTAGAGTTCATGTTTGGCCCTCATCATCATGGTGGCATGGGCCTACTTGACTTCAAAGCCCATGCCGCCAAGATCCTAGGCACCTGGATTGCGGCCGTCACTGCTCCTACACTCCCATCCCAACACTGGTCCCGCGCGGCCCACTCCAACTTCTCCCGAGCCTTGGGCCTCAACAACCCATCAAACCCCCACTCCCTGATGAAATACCTTGCATCACACACAACAGCCACAGGTCCTCACGGGACAAAAACCCACTACAAACGAATCCTACTCTCCATGCGAAGCACAGAGTGGAGAATTTGTATTAGTGGACATACAACCCAAAGAGGCCGCCCCTCTCCTCAGTTCACACAAGAGGTACAGGGGCTACCCATCCATGATGGCGTGATCCCCATTCGACCCCAAGTCCTATCCAGGGTGGACTACCTGGACATGATGGACATCCCTTATTCCACTGAGACCCAAAAGACTATCTGGAAATACGCACACCATCCTCTGTTGCAGCCTCAAGTCCATTCCCATGTGTGGCGCTGCCTGAGGCGGGTGTATTGTACAGCTGAGCGCTCTAACGCTTTACACTCATCCTGTGTTGTGTGTGGCCAGTATGGAACGCTGTTTCACCGCCTGGAAAAGTGCCCCACCTCTAAAGTAATATGGCGCGAAGTCCAACGTCTGCTAGGCCAGGATCAAACGCATCCCTTCAGTCTGTCAAGAGATATGTTTGCTTCATCAATGGCCTCCCCCTCCCACCCTCCCTTCGTGCTCTGGTGGTTGCAATCGCCATGTGGACTATCCACACAATTGTCTTGGATGCCATCGCCGGATCCATCCCCACCCTCCCTGAAGCTGTCCACAGATTCCGGTCTCATTTGGTGGATCACTTTCAAGCGTGGATGTTTGGATATCTCCCACCACGTCGCCGGCAGCTGGTCTCCTCCTGGTTCCCAGTCTGGTTCATCAAATCAGACCCCTTCCTCCACACGTGCTCAATAGTGGCTACGCCCCCTACACACGTTCCCTCCCCCTTCCCATAAGTGGCGTTCCCGCTGGCAACAAGAGATAGCATCGCTTCTCTGGGGTGCCTCACCTGGTACTGAGTTTTGTCTCATCTGAGTCATATTCAGAAGTGTCCATCCCATGGTCGGCCTTCCCTGCAATAAATTTAAATTTAAGCTTGATGGTGCATAAAGCCTAAACTCCAACAAACAGGGTGTACCACTTAAAATAGTTAAATAAATAGGCACTAAAAACTAAAAATTTATAAGTTTTTATAGTTTATTTCAGTGCCACGGTGGTAAGAGAAAAATGATCTCTCTCAATATCAGACCCTTCAGTATTTAAACTGTATTGAGGGTCAAGGGAAATTCAATGATAAGATCAGAATGGCTTGTCACAGTCCAAATAAGAAAATATGCAAATTCAGCCTATTGAAGCTCAAAAATCTCACTTCACTTTGACTGAATGATGGATGTGGAGTTCATTTATTGTAATATGTACCCGTGGGGTAATGATTTAATAAATTTCAGCCAATCGCCATTTGATAGAAATATTGCACCATTAGAGACCCCTGCCAAGCCTATAAAAGGCGGTTGTCCCCACATAGGCACTTAAATCAGACCTTGTTGTGGCTGGGGGAGTACTATCCAATGGATGCCTCAGGGTCTGTCACATGATCATAGTAATCTGACTGCTTGATATCATATTAATTGCCCAACAAAGTATTCAAAATCATGTTACCCAATTTTCAGGGTTTAGACAAGAATCAGCCAGGGTCTTTTAGCTGATAAAATCATTTGTATCATTTAAATCACCCTTACCTTTATCAGAAACTTAAAAATGTCTGCCATTTCCCCGTTTTGGCCCATTTTGACCCAAAAATTCTTTTCTTGGAGCTGTGAAAGCAAATGTCTGACACTTTCAAGGCGATTTTTGACATGATATATGTCCTATGGCTGGGGGGTATATTCAAGTATGAGATCATAACTGATGAGCCTAAATTACAATGGGTATGGATTGTTTTTGCATAGGTTGACTAATAAAATCAACTAGATCTAAAATGAATTATTGTAGATGACAATCAGTAAATTTAGTTTAGGTTGACCAATTAAATTGACTATATCTAGAATGAATTATTGTAGATAGCAATCAGTAAATTTAGTATATATTAATGAAAAATATCAGCTGATCAATATTATATATATTGACATGATAATATCCTATGGCTGGGGTATGTTCAAGTATGAGATCATAGTATGATGAGCTTAAATTATTATGGGTGTGGATTGTTTTTGCATAGATTGACCAATAAAATCAACTAGTATCTAAAATGGATTTTTGTAGATGGCAATCAATAAAAATAGTATAGATTGACCATTTAAATCAACTAGATCTAAAATGAATTATTGTAGATGGTGATTAGTAAATTTACTATAAATTGACCAATTAAATCAACCAAATAAATAAAATGAGGTAATATAGATAATTACCTGAAAGTTTACCATATAATTGACTATCAAAACAACTAATTAATAAAAACTATAAGTAAGGGGATGATACCCCAGTGGTATAATGTGAGCTCTCATTGGCACAGCCTCCATTTGGCCACCAGCTACGCTGGTGACCTCTTTCCAGTATCTGTGCTGTAGCTATGTTCTGAGCCCCATTTACCTTAAAAAAACTATCAATTATGCCACTCGGACTAACAGCTTTGCTGTTGCCCTTGTGGCCTATAAGCTAACTTATTACTAATAAAACATAACTCTGAGCAATGCTTTAAGGTTCAAAATGCTTATGATAGTATGGTATAATACCATAAAATATCATTTGTGCCACTCAGACTAACAGCTTTGCTGTTGCCCTTGTGGCTGGGGAAATAGTAGCATAAATTCAAATAAAAACTCCATAATATAATTTAAGCTCACAAACTTAAACAAACTGAGTATATCACAAAAAAACTAAGAGCTTTAGTTCAGAATAAATATAATTATTCAAGGTTATTTTAATTAGGTGAGTATAGTAGAAATTAAATAATTTGGTATCAAGATAAGCCAAACATTAAGAGAGCAAACATTTTAACATAGTCATAATAGAATAAAGTTAATCATTTCCAAAATTTATAATTATTATACTGATTAAATTGATAGACTATTAAAACCTGGAGAAAACTAATTTAATTTTTATTTGCCACCAATCTATCACTGCTCAAAATAAGAAATTCATATATTTATATATTATAGTAGATCAATTAGAAAAAAACAAAAGCTTACTTTGATAATGATATTAGTAAATAATTAGGATAGTAACAGCTTATGGTGAAATCAAAATCAGCAAAACTTTTACTATATATTAGATCAAATAAAAAAAAATTATAAAACTTACCCTGATAATGTTAGTAAACATATAAAATTATAATTGTTTATGCTGAAATCAAAATTAATAATATTACTAAAATATTACCAAATAAGAAGCAAAACCTACCTTAAAAAAGATGTTTGCAATCATTTCAGATATTTTAAAATGATCATACTGGAAATAAACACTTTGTGAAAACTAAGTATAATCATCAAAAAACTTACCTTGAAAAGATAACAATGAACAAATTAGATCACAGATGAGCATACTGGAGACAAACTTTTAATAAATATAATAAATTAATAACTATAGATAGTAAAAAATAAGTAAAACCAATAGAAAGCTTACCTTAAAATGAGCTTAATAGCACTTTTCAAATTTAAGAATGTTACGCTGGGATCAAAAAACTAAAAACTAAAATACTTTTTACTGCCAAACAAATAAACATATTTAGTGAATATTTTTCACAAATGACCAAACTATTAAATGCTTACCTTTGTGTTAAATTTATAATTATGCATTTTAAGTGAGCATAATAATAAATATCTTTCTAGTGAAAGTTTTTCCTAAATCCAAGATAACTAAAACTTCTTTATATGCTTATCTATTTAATAAAATCATAAACCTGCAATTTAAACATGAATAATAAAAACTATAATCTAGTGAAAATTTTCCTAAACCTTTTATAACCAAAAACTAAAAAAGTGCTTTATCTTTGCATAAAAAATACACTTTTGTAATTTAAGCAGGGATAATTCAGGTAACAATCTGATAAATTTTTTACTTAATCTTAAATAGGAAAATCCAAAAAGTTCTTAACTTTGTATCAAAATTACAATTATGAAATTTAAGTGGGGATAATGAAACCAACAATCTAGTGAATATTTTTCCTAAATCCTAAATTAACTAAAAACTGAAAAGTGCTTACTATTTTATTGAATTTATACTTCTCAATTTAAGTGGGGGTATTATCACTAAAATAATTAATACTTTGAAATCTTTTCTATAGTAAAGTACTTAGGTTTGAATCTAAAGTTGGAATAACTTACCTAAATATGTGATATTATTTACATGTTGCATGTTAAAGCATTAAAAGAATCTATTCAAACTATAAATTATGTCAAGCTCATCAGTGGAGATTGAATTAGATATAATTTGATTGGGTACAATCTATCATAAGTTATATTTAATTATATATCAAAGGTTAAATTTGACTTATTTGGCATTGAATCATCTATTTAAATATTAAATTATAAGTATCAGAGAATAAGAGTATTAACTTTTTAGTTGATTCTATAAAAAAACCCAAATACCTCCATACAGCTGCTACCTCAGGGTGGGGGTAGTAAAGTGATATTAAAGCTTTCTTATTTGCTGCAAAATAAACTCAGGGGTCATTAAACTACCTTTAAGTGAGCTGATTGCCTAAATTTAAGGTTAGCATCGCCAGAAGCAAAACAATTTATGATGTCATAAATAAAAATTGAAAGCCCCAAAACAGCACCCCTAGCTTTAAAGGGTGATCCCACAAAGAGACATGCAAAACAAACTACCTAGCTGCAGGTGTTGAAGATGAGCTTGCACCAGCACAGCTAAAGCTGTGCCTCTGCTACGCTCTGAGCCCCATTTACCTTTGAATCCTATCATTTGTCCCACTCAGATTAACAGCTTTGCTGTTGCCCTTGTACCTTGTGAGCTAAATCTATCACTATTAAAATATAACTCAAAGAATAGCTCTAAGGTTCAATATACTAAATTATTATAGTATAATACCATAAAAACTTCATCTGTGCCAATTGGACTAACAGCTTTGCTGTTGCCCTCAGCCAGTGAACTAACTTATTATCAGAAAAATACAACTCTGACCATTACTCTAGTGTTCAAATTACTAAAATAGTATAGTTTGATACCATAAAAGTTATCATTTGTGCCACTCATATGATATAACACTATAAAAACTATTATTTGTTACACTTGGACTGACAGCTTTGCTGTTGCCCTCATGACCTGTGAGTAACTTATTAATATTTTCTAAAACTCTGAGCAATGCACTAAAGTTCAAAACACTTATAATATTAAGGTATAGTACCATAAAAACTATCAGTTGTGGCACTCTGACTAAAAAATTTGCTATTGACCATGGAGCCATGGAAATAGTAGTATAACTCCAAATAATAAATTTTATACTTTAATTAAGCTTACAAACTTAAATAAACTGAGCATAAGCAACATGATCAAGTGCCTTAATACAAATAATATATCTAGTCAGGAAAGCTGATTTAATTGAAGTATAGTAGAGATAAATTAATTAGGTTTCAGTATAAGTCACCTATTAAAAGAGCAAACTTTTTTTAAAGTTATAATAAACTAAAAGCAATATAAACAGTGTAATATTAGATAAATCATTAATCATGGTTAGATTATTTAGAATATTAAAAATTTGGAAAAATTTCCTTTATGATAAAATTTATTATCAAGCTATCACTTCTTGCTAGTAAGCAATTATCTTAAAGGTAAATTTTAGTAGATAGAAAAAATAATAAGCCTTACCTTAATGATATTAGTAAATATATATGATAACAAATAGAATATAATGAAATCAAAAATAAAATTAATAACTTATATTATATCTATTAGAAAGATTAAGTCTTAACTTGAACCTAATAAATAGTTATAGTTAAAACAGATGGTTTAATCTGAGATCAAAATCAATAAGTTTACTAGAAATATTACCAAGAAGGAAACAAACCTCACCTTAAAAAGATGTCATAACTATTTCAGATTATTACAGATGGGTAAATCAAAAACATACCCACTAAAACTAATTTATCACCATCAAAGGCTTACTGTAAATCTTGGGGACCAGCCCTTGAAGCTGGATAGGGCTCAGCACCCTTTCCGGTCAAAGAGGGGGCCCAAGGCTCTTGTGGATCCTCTGTCACAGTTGGGTGACCTTGCCCACGTGATAGATGAGTGCTCAGTGACAGCTTTTCTCCCTAAAGCTACCCCATTCCCTCCTCTTTCCTCCTCTTCAATCCTGGTAGGATTGATAGAGGGGTCCTGCTGGTAGGTGGTGCATGTCAGGGGCTTGGGGGTCTGGAGGCCACCCACTCCCCAGGCCAGCCATGGGGAAAAACTGGGAAAATTGCAATTCCCAGTGTCAGAGGCCAGTTGATAAATTCCAGACTGGGGGGCCAGTTTGGGTCAGCCAGGTTCAGGAGCTAGATCAGAATATGGCTTGAATTGAAAACCCAGGTGTGAATGGCTCAGATCATCAGGTCCAACGTTCCAAGGCAGTTTCAGGAGGTTCAGATCATGTGAGCAGGCTGATTGTGGGATCAGCCTGAATTGCAACAAACCTGATCCATAGACCCCTGCTTTCTGAGATGAATCTGGAATGCCCAAGCCATGCAAATTGGCCAAGTCAAGTCATCAAAACCTGGATTGGCAGCATCAATTTAGATTGGTCACAAGAAGTTTAGAAAATTTGCAAAAATTTTCTAAGCTTCTGCTGAATCAGGAGCCGCCTTCCACCCCCCTCTGAGTCAGCCAACTGAATTCCCTCCCCATTCCCTTAACAACCAATCCCCTGACTCCTCCTTATGCCTATCAAACCATTTAAAAGGCAACTGGCTCCACTGAGGCCGTTGTTGGTTCATTCTTTTTTCTTTTTTAAAAAAATAAAATCCGTGTATCTACCCCATTTGCCACAGACTCTGCCCATTGTTAACACAGATATAAATCATTATTCCATCTTTTGATCTGACAATATGTGCCATTGCCCAGATCCTTTTCCTGATGTTTGCAGACTGGATTATCCAGTTGCTCAATCCCACCACATGGCAGCGGATTGCCAATGCAATCATCTGGCCCACCCCCAAGGGTGAGCCCATTGTTCCATTTGTTCTATCATGTCTGTTAAATGGAGACCATTCCATTTATTTGGGTGACAAGTCCGCCCAGTTTGCTTCCCAGGGAGAGCAATCTCGAGGCATCCCTGGCCCACCACGCGTGGATTCAGCTCCATTTGCAGCCCCCACCGCTGCAGGTCCAGCTCACCAGCAGGACTCTGAGGGTCCCTGTTTGGGAAAGCTCAGTTCCAGCCCCTCCTATGGGGTTTTCCCTACTTCCACCCGCATTTCCAACAATGGGGCAGCCCCTGTACCGCCTCCTGTGGGTGTGCAAGCCTCTCCCTCAGGTTCTGAAGGCCAGCAACCGTGCTCCCTGGAGGAGTCGTCATCCTCCTGCCTTTCCCGCCTCTGGGGGTTGCCCCATTAGACTTGCAGTTGCCCCCAATGCAACCATCCGGTTTGCCTTGGGGACCTTCAGTATGTTATTGAATGTTTGCTTCCCTCATGTGACCCATAGATCCCCACTTCCCTTAGTCTCTCATACTGCTGTGCCTCTGGTATTCTGGGCCCTCCACTGGGTGCTCGCACACCCTGATTGGGAGCCTAGTTTAGTTCTTCTTAGCCACATCCATGACATAATGAACCAACCACTAGTTTTAACCTTCTCTGCCCTCCTCGCTGGGGTGGGCAATGCATTGGCCTTTGCCCTTACTTTGAGTATGCTTTCCCTTTGTGACTGGCCTTCTCCTGCTGGATAGTAGTCTCATTCATCCAGGCTTGCCGCCAGGCTTGGTCGAAATGGTCCCCAGCCCACCAGGCACCAATGGAGAGTGTTACCCCTTCAATGAACACAACAGGGTTGGTGGTTCCCCCTGTCCCCTCCGATTAGGTGGCAGAATAAGTCCTGGGCGTCCTGGCCAAGATTCAGGTGCGTCTCACTGCTGATGGGGGAAGTCTCCACTTTTTCTGATGCACAGCAGAGTGTGACCCTCCTGGACGCTTTGGATGGGGATGCCCATTGGTTGGTCAGGGGAGTGCTCTGCTCTGCCGCCAAGTCAGGCAACCCCTTTTCCTTGTTGGCGCTGGTTACTTCAGTGTTCCAAGCCCCTGAGTCAAGACCAGCGCGCCTCCTCTGCTTGTTTATGTTGGGACAGGCAGCCACAGACCTGGCCTCCTTGATTGAGGCCTTCATGGTCCTGGCTCCCACGGTTCCCATTCCAGTCAAAATTGCAGTCTCTGCATTCCGTGCAGCCCTGGATCCCAGTGCAGCCGCTCATACCACGTGGGATCCCTTCCCTGGATCTTTAGAGGTCGCATTTTTGGTGGCTCAGGAAATTGAGGCCAGGCCCTGGCACAACTCAGACTGTCCTGTCGCCACTCCTGAGGCACCTCATGTGGTGCCTCCTCCTGCCAATGGGCGCATCCAGGGGAAGCGTCTCCCTGGTTTAGCTTCTTTGTGTTTCCCCCCAGGGGCATCCTTGGTGAATTTCCCAAAAAGGGAGTCCCTGCTGATGATACTGCCGGCCCCTAGCTCAGATAAGGAGGCGGAATCTCTGGGTCCCTGGTGTTCTGAGTCAGTTCTTGGTGAGGAGAGCGTTCCCCAGGGGATGGAGGTTACTCAGTGTGATGAGATCATTCCCCAGGGTGAACCTGGTTTCCCCCTGGTGAGAGTGGGGGTGGTGCGTATTAACTCCCACTTACCTATGTGGAGTGAGGAGGTGTTGGAGACCCCAGATCAGCCACGCCCTACCTGTGTGGATCTGGGCCAGTCTCTTCTGATGTTAGGATATGGGCCCTCCTCAGGTGCCCTTTTGCTAGCTCACCCCAATAAAGAGGACCAAGCATACTTCTTGTTTCCAATTTCTTTTCCCTCAGAGTCTGGGGTGGTCACAGTGCAAGCCCTGCTGAACACTGGGGCGGCGGGTAGCTCTATTGATCTTGCTGTGGCCCAGTCATTGTTTCTAGTGATGGATGAAGCTTCCTTCATTTTGGGCGCCTCATCTGAGACTTTGATGTCCCGCCACGTCCAACGGCCAGTGAACTTCTTGATTCATGACTTTGGGTTCACCGACCATTTCTCAGAAGTACAGGATTTGCTTTATCCTGTAATCTTGGGGGTTGGTTGGTGGCGCCGCCAACAAGTTCATATCAATCTTGCCACCAACTCCTTGTTGTTTAAAAACCTCAAGCTGAGTGGTGAGATTCCCTTACTGAAAACCCTTTCCCAGGGTACAGCCCTCAGTTCCATCGCTCCACTGGATCCTAGTCTGGTTGACCTTCCTCCAGATTTTCCCCCATGTCTATCTCCATACCGGGCCATCTTTGACATGTCCTTGGCAACCAAGCTCCCATCCCACTCTGAGTATGACTTTATGTTCCACCTGACGGTCGATCTGGTCAAAATCAACTGCCCCCTTTATCCCTATATGGAGGAGGAAGAAGGGCTCTTGGCAGTTGGTTGGATGACATGCTAGAGAAGGGTTGGCTTGTCAAGAAGACATCTCTGATCGCCTCCCCTGTGGTCTTCACCAGGAAAGCAGATGGGTCCCTGTGCCCCTGTGTTGATTACAGACACCTCAACAACATCACCATTCTGGACCCATACCCTTTGCCCTTAGAACAGAGCATAGCACAGTCCATCGCCAAGTCTCATGTCTTTTCAAAGTTGGACCTTGTGAATACCTTCAATCAGGTGAGGGTGGCAAGGGAACAGGAGTGGCTCATGGCGATCCAAATTCGCCGGGGGTCTCTTCCAGTTCAGGGTGATGCCATTCAGCTTGAATAATGCACCAACCACCTTCCAACGCCTGGTTGACGATGTGCTGTGGGACTTGCATTTCTCTTGTGCGGTAGACTACATTGACAACATCTTGGTCCATTCCCCTACCCCCAAACAAAACATCAGGGACCTTGAAGCAGTTGTGGCGGCCATCCACAAGTCAGGGCTATTCATGAAGCCCTCCAAGTGCGAGTTCTTCAGGGATGAGGTTACCTTCCTAGGCAATCTCATCTTAAAGGATGGGTATTCTGTTCCCCCTAGCAAGTTGGAGGCCATTCAGTCTTGGCCTACTCCAACCACTCAGAAGCAGCTTCACATCTTTCTGGGTACTGGCACCTTTTTAAGGAAATTTTCACCAGCTCTCGCTCAACTGGCAGCCCCACTGAATCCCCTCACCGGCAAGAACATCCCCTTTGTATGGTCCCCCAATTTCCAGCAGGCGTTTGAGGGAATCAAGGAGGTGTTTGTCACAGCCCCTGTCCTGCGGCATGCTGACACATCCCGGCCTTTCATAGTAGCCTGTGATGCCTCGTTGGTGGCTGTGGGTGCTGTGCTGCTGCAGGAGCACCAGGGGTGGAGCACCTGATGGCTTATTACTCTCAGAAGTTTACCATGACAGAGCAGGCTTGGCTAATATATGATAGGGAGCTAGCGGCGGTGGCATGGTCACTCACCCACTGACGATATCTCCTGCAGGGTGCCCTGCACAAGGTTACAGTTTGGATGGACCATAAGGCCCTGCTTTATTACTGTAAACCTCAGAAGTTAGGTCACTGGCAGACCCGCATGCATCAAGATCTATGTTAGTTCCAGTTTAATTACAAATTCATCAAAGGGTGACTGAACGTTTTACCAGACATGCTCAGCCGCAACCAAGCTCTGTTTCCTAATGGGGAGGAGGACCCCTTGGACCTTATGACAGTGGTGCCTCCCTCTCAAATCCTTACATTGGCTCCTCCTATCATGTCTTTTGTTGATGTAGACCCAGTCACTCCGCTCCTCCCACAGGTCCTTGCTTTCCAAACCTGCTGTCCAGAAGGGTTGAGCTTCTTGCAGACTTGGAGTCCATGCATCATAAGAAAACCCTGTATGCCTTATGGGATGGGACAATCTGGTTCCATGGTCAGGTCTGGGTTCCTCCTTCCTTATGCAGTCGAGTCATTGAGGAACACCATGTTCCCCAGACTGTTGGCCACCCTGAGATCAAGAATTATGCCAATCTCATCAAGAGGACCTATAATTGACCTGGATCCTCAAAGGATATTCCCAATTGGATCTGTCAGGCAGACAGCAAGTAAGAATTAGATTGGCCTGCCAGCCTGGATGCCAGAGCATCCAAGTGGCAAACCAGAATGCCAGAGGCACTGCTGCTGGTATGACGAATATGGAACTGGAAGGGGGCTTAATTCTCAACAGATAAAAACGGGATTTTGGGGGAAGTTGTTTTTATTGGAAAATTTAAGGAAGGAGAATTGACCAACAATTTTCTCAGTGTGATGCGCCTTATTAAATAGTCATCAATTTTGAGGGAAAACAACCTGGGATCAGGTTCCACAAGTTTGACCTAAGTGGCAAATTATTTGGGAAATGGGCGGGTTAGTTCCTTGGGGACCAACATTGCAAAATTTTGTGGTGGGCTGAGTTGCGGTCAGTTTGACCTAAGCGGTGAACTATTCAGAAATGGGCGGGTTAGTTTCCTGGGGACTGACATTGCAAAATTTGGCAGTGGGACAAGTTGCAGTCAGTGGCATAGTGTCAGGAGCAACACCCAATTTGCTGACAGGAAGCTTCAAAACCTTATCGATTGTGTCCAATGCTATTACCTGCCCATTGGGGGTGATTCCTGATGGATTTGGGAGGGGGGATTTTTTTGATTATTGTGTAAACTGAATTGCAACCGTCGGGCATTCCAGCTGATAGCTCAGTCTTCATACCTTTTTGATCATTTGAAATCCAAGTATCAGGCTGATTACCACTCAAATTAGTTGCAATCAATTCCATTTTGGCGGTCTTGGTGCAGATTTCACTGATCCCTCTTAACAGTTCTGCTGAGGAGAGTGCGGGTACCAGAAGCGGGATCCAAAATGGAAGGGCTATTACCCAGCGCTATCTGAATGGAAAGATGGCCCAATCGACGCCCAGAGGATGTTCACTGGGACTTACAGGATCTCTCAATGTGTCACCTGCGCCTGGGCAAAGTCTGATCATTTGGGGAAAAAAGGGATTGTTGCACCCCTTGCAGCAGGCTGAGGGACCATGGACCTCAGTCTCCATGGATTTCATCATGGAGCTCCCACCCTCCTGTGGTTCCTGTGCCATAATGGTGGTCGTGGATCCGTTTACCAAGTTGTCACTCTTCATCCCCTGCCTCTCTTCTATCACTGCGGTGGAGACTGCAAATTTATTTGTCAATCATGTCTCTTTGCATTTTCAGTCTCCCCCAGGAGATAGTAAGTGACAGGGGACCCCAGTTCACGGCCCAGTTCTGGGAAGAGATGTTGACTCTCCTTCACATCAAGCCCTGTCGATCCACAGCCTATCATCCCCAGTCCGATGGGCAGACTGAGCGGGTGAACCAGGTACTGGAGCAGTACTTGTGTTGTTACGCAACAGCCGCACAAGACACCTGGGCCAAGGATTTGCCACTTGCACAGTTTGCGTACAACAATTCCCTCCATTCCTTCACCAACCTTTCTCCCTTTGAGGCTACCTTGGGGTATAACCCCTCATTCCAGATTGGTCCCTGACTCTCCACAGCAGTTCCAGCTGCTAAGGACTGTGTGAGCTCTCTCTCCATGAGATGCATAACCTGGTTTATGAACACTTGACAAAGTCCATCAAGGACTATAAGAGGTTTGCTGATTGGAAGCGCCTTCTGGGCCATGAGATCACAGTTGGTTCCCTTGTCATGTTGGATACCCGCAACCTCCCCATGAAGGCCCCCACCCACAAGCTCTTGACCAAGTGCTCAGGACCTTTTGAGGTTGAGAAGGATTTAGGCAATGGAGCCTACCGCCTGAGACTGCCCGCGCGCTGGAAGCAGCACAATGTCTTCCACACCTCCCTGCTGACCCCTTTTAAGGGGGATAGGCCAACGTCCCCTGAGCCAATTGTCATCAGGGAATCCCAGGAATCAGAGGTGGAAGCCATCGTAGCTTCCCATTGGTCCTGATGAGCCATCCATTATTTGGTCACCTGGAAAGGTTACCCCTCATATGAGAACAGCTGGGTGAACATGCGCAATTGTATGAACTGAAAAGACCTGATTGAGGAATTCCACACCTCTCACCCAACTGAACCCCGCCCATCTCAGAAGATTGTGGCCATCCTGGCCATAAAGCTACCGGAGCGCCACAAGAACTATGCCTTGGTCCATGCCCCAGGGGGTGGGATCCTCCCTGTTGAAAAAGGGAAGGGTAGTGTAAGTCTTGGGGACCAGCCCTTGAAGCTGGATAGGGCTCAGCACCCTTTCCTAGTCAAAGGGGGCCCAAGGCTCCTGTGGACCCTCTGTCACAGTTGGGTGACCTTGCCCATGTGATAGATGAGCGCTCAGTGACAGCTTTTCTCCCCAAAGCTGCCCCATTCCCTCCTCTTCCCTCCTCTTCAATCCTGGTAGGATTGATAGAGGGGGCCTTCAGGGAGGTGGTGCATGTTAGGGGGCTTGGGGGGGGGTCCGGAGGCCACCCACTCCCCAGGCCAGCATGAGGAAAAACTGGGAAAATTGCAATTCCCAGTGTCAGAGGCCAGCCAGTAAATTCTGGACTGGGGGGCCAGTTTGGGTCAGCTGGGTTCATGAGCCAGATCAGAATATGGCTCAGATCAAAAACCTGGGTGCGAACAGCTCAGATCATTGGGTCCAACGTTCTGAGGCAGTTTCAGGAGGTTCAGATTGTGTGATTGGGCCAATTGTGGGATCAGCCCAAATTGCAACAAACCTGATCCATAGACCCCTGCTTTCTGAGATGAATCTGAAATGCCCAAGCCATGAAAATCAGCTGAGTTGAGTCATCAAAACCTGGATCAGCAGCATCAATTTGGCTTGGTCACAAGAAGTTGGGAAAATTTGCAAACATTTTCTAAGCTTCTGCCAAATTGGGAGCCACCTTCCACCCCCCTCTGAGTCAGCCAACTGAAATTCCTCCCCATTCCCCAAACAACCAATCCCCCTGACTCCTCCTTATGCCTATCAAACCATTTAAAAAGCAACTGGCCCCACTGAGGCTGTTGTTGGTTCATTCTTTTTAGCCTTTTTTAAAAAATAAAATCTGTGTATCCACCCCATTTGCCACAGACTCTGCCCATTGTTAACACAGATTTAAATCATCATTCCATCATTCAATCCAACAAGATGTGCCATTGCCCAGATCATTTTCCCAATGTTTGCAGACTGGATTATCCAGTTGCTTGATCCCACCACATGGCAGCAGATCACCAATGTGATCATCTGGCCCACCCCAAGGGTGAGCCCACTGTTCCATTTGTTCTATCATGTCTGTTAAATGGAGACCATTCCATTTATTTGGATGAAAAGTCCGCCCAGTTTGCTTCCCAGGGAGAGCAATCTTGAGGCGTCTCTGGCCCACTGTGCATGGGTTCAGCTCCATTTGTGGCCCCCGCTGCTGCAGGTCCAGCTCACCAGCAGGACTCTGAGGGTCCCTGTTTGGGGAAGCTCAGTTCCAGCCCCTCCTATGGGGTTTTACCTACTTTCACCCACATTTCCAACAATGGGGCAGTCCCTGTATCACCTCCCACAGGTGCACAAGCCTCTCCCTCAGGTTCTGAAGGCCAGCAACTGCGCTTCCTGGAGGAGTCATTGTCCTCCCTGCCTCTCCTGCCTCTAGGGGTTGCCCCCATAAGACTTGCGGTTGCCCCCAATGCAACCATCTGGTCTGCCTTGGGGGCCTTTGGTATGTTATTATATGTTTGCTTCCCTCACATGACCCGTAGATCCCCACTTCTTTTAGTCTCTCAGACCACTATGCCTCTGGCATTCTGGGCCCTCCACTGGGTGCTCGCACACCCTGATTGGGAGCCCAGTCTAGTTCTCCTTAGCTGCATCCATGACACTTACAGTGAAAAGATATTAATCATTTCAGATTTCAAATGGTCATACTAAAGTCAAGCATCTAGTAAAGCATCAAAATTAAATGCTATAGTTTATAAAATAAGTAAACTTTCTAGATTTATTCGAGGTATGCTGACCAGGGGACAGACAGTACTGATCACAACACTCAAAACGGCAAAACAAACTACTAACCAGGTGGGAAGCAGAAACTGCTTAACCCACCATGGCAGAGGGTGAGGAGGGGTTGGGGGTTGGTTTTCAGAAAGACCCACCTCAATCAAGGGGTGTTGGTTACAGTACCAGATCAGAGCAGAGAGCCAGGGCATTGGGGCATCTGCATAGTGGGGGCTGAGGTCAGCGTAGTAAGAGTTTTCCACTTCTGCATCAAGATAATGATGGGAAAATGTTTCAACAAAAGCTGCGAGGAGAACTTCAGCTTCTTTGCGGGCTTCAGGAAGTTGGGTGAAAAGGGAGATACTGTGGCAGGTGATTTTGGCTGAGGGGTTGAATGAAGCAAGCGTTGTGACATTCATAACAGCAATTTCAGCATCATCAAATAGTTTTGAGATGTCACTGCAGGGAGATTCAGGGAAGTCGGGGGGAAGAAGATGGTGGGCAGGCCATGCTGGAGCTGAGCCACTGACTGGGCCACCGCGGTGCGTAGTTTTGGGCAATGAGGAGAGGCCACCGCAGCTAAGGCGATCTGGTGGTCACTTTGGAAGGGGGCTGTATTGGGTAGAGGAGCGAAATGGCGAGGGGTAGGGGTTTCATCGAAGTCAGGAAGGAAAAATTCTGCCCGACCATAATTGCCATGGCAGAGAGGTTGACCTGTATGCTTACTAATGAGGATATTACCTGATTCGTCAGTTTCAGCCAATAGATCCCATGGATTTTGGTTCACTGGAATAGTGGCATTTAAATTTGAGTGGGTAGGATTGGGTGAATGGGCAGCTGCTTGGGTGTGAATGTTGGTCCAAGCATTGCTCTGATTGGCTGGCTTAGATTTAGGTGGGAGAGTGAGGATGGAGGTTTTGGGTGGGGCTGATTTTCCATGTGGGCCCACTGAACGAGATTGGAGAGTGGGAGGGGGCAGCAAAGTGCCCCATACTGAACCTCCAGAGGGGGGCTCAGAAGTTGCATCAGCGGATTTGGCCTTAGGGCACACTCTTTTTGCATGGACGATGCCAAAGCAGAGGGAACAAATCTGCCTACCATTATTGACCCGAGCCCAAAAGAAATGATCTGGCGCTGCAGCCACACTAGCATGGGGTGGGATTTGTTGGGCTATGGTAGGGTGGTGTGGTATGATGGTGGCTGTTGCACGAGGAGCAGCAAGGCGTTCTGCACCAGATGGAATGGCAAAGATGAGGTTGGGCTGAGTGCCATAAGCCATGAGCCCCGCGACCAACTGGTCATACAAAACCTGGGGTGGAAGGTGGGATGGGAGATTTGCAAAGGATACCACTAGCGTGGTGTCTGAAGGGAGGCGAGTATGGGTTGTGGGAATGGGGGTTTTTTATAAATTAGAGGAGTTTGTGCTGCCGCTTCAGCATCCTCCTCAGATTGGAACCCAACATCAAAGTAGCCCTTAAAAGGGCGGAAGTCTATAAAGCCAGCTGGCGCAAAGGCTGTAGTGGCTAGGTCAATAATTGCCTTATCGGCATATGGGAACAAACGCCCATAGTCCACTCTGAGGCAATAGCAGATAGCAGAGCGAGGGAGGGCGAGATGATGGGGGTGAGAAGGGTGGACGTGCGCCAGGTGGAGCGCTAAGTCCCGTGGGGGGACAAAACAGTTGGAAGCAGTGGGTGGGCTGTTTGAACCCATCTGAACGCGCTTGCCTGCAGGGTGGAAAATGCTAGGTGGGGGTGCACTGCTACCCCACACTGGGGTGGCAGGCGGCAGAGCCAAGGACATCAAAGAATAGGTTTTTGGGCAGATGGCTGTAGATAAATAAACTTAAATTTAAAATCGCTCCAAAGTGACTTTGAGCAGTTAAAGAGAGTTTAAGAAAGGTGGAAGAAAATATCTAGTAAAGTAAAATATTAGTATCTATAGGTAATGAATAATGTAAAATATCAAAAGGCTCAAAACAAAATGAAATTGATTTACATATCAGACCTAAAATAATTATGCTTACTTTGGTGATGAGACCATAATTCTATAATTTAATTAAGAAAGTTATTTATAAAACTAAAGTTATTACTATGTAAACTTTATACTTTATTATCATGATGAGTTAAGTTAAAAGTTGTCTGGAAAACCTATAAACATAATTGCTATTTATATATTAAAAAAAATTATTCGAGGTGGGTCGACCTTGGGACAAATATACCACACCGAGAATGTTTTCTAGCCAGTACAGGTTTCGAACTCAAAACTTGCACTAGGGGTGGAAGCAGTTT
>JAKSZP010012276.1:0-74976 GCA_022478985.1 Massospora cicadina
TGTGAACATTTCAAAAATCCCCAACACTAAATTGAGGACCCAAGTTACCAAGGCTCTATCCATAGCTCTGAACCCCTCTAATCTCAAAAACATCCCTGATCAAGAAGTTGCAGCCTATTCTCTTTACTTTGCCAGCCAAGTTCTTCAAAGTTGGGCCACAAAGCTTCCAGCCTCTCCCAGCTTCCATAAATCATTCTGCTTCCAATCACTAAAGCTTGTAGCCATCATCTGCAGGATGCCATTTGCTCTCTGAGTGGATATCTCATTTCTTGTGCATCCCATAGGTGCCTTCCCCTGATGGCTTTGATTGGGGGCATGATTTGGCAACCCCACCTAGTATAACTTGCTCGATGCCAGCTCATATGTCCAAAGTTCTTAGCAAAGACAGTTGGCAAGTTCTCAAGACCAACCTTCTGGATCTGGTGCCATATTGTAATTAATCATGGTTATTAACCAACTGCCTCTTCTTGTTCTGTTGCTTCTCTCCCCAATCCAGGGTATTGTGATTGGCAAGTAACAATACTTCCATCTCTCTTCCACTAGTCTTATTCTCATAGGGATCAGCCTCCGCTAAAGAAACTTAACTTTGAGTAGGTCAAGCCCTAGATAGCGTCTTATCTCACATATATTTTGACGGTTTGTTTACTCCTACTATGATACATCTTCCCTAACCAAGAGGTGACTTAGGCAAATCATCCCCAAGTCAAGGATAACCAATAAAGAATTTTAAAATATCTTTTTTCTGTGCGATTTTAATAATTTTCACTATTTTTATCAATATTTTATTTTTTTATCCTTTTTTGGGCATGACCTTCACTCAGTTCAGCGGTCCATCTTTCTAATTTATTTGCCCAAACTGGTTTCAAGGTATACTTAGACCTACCAGTTTTCTATGGTTTAAAGGTCCTATTTTTAAAATAAACCATCTATTTTGGTTCAGCGGTCCTTTTTTCAGACTTGAACAAATTATTAGTACATAACCATCTTAATGGTTCATCAGTACTTTGTGAACACGCTTTTATTAATTTTTTCTTTAACCACTGCTTTAAATATTTAGCATGGACTCAATTCACAATCCTTTCATCCAAGAGGTTCTTGATGGACTAAGCATCTATCACCGTCTTGGCGATAATCTTGAACAGACCTGACCACAATGCATATATAGCTTGTTTCTTCTCCTAAAACCATGCATATTGTAATATTCAACTTTTTTGCCTTTTTGGTATTCTGATAAGGCCGGTCAGTTCTTGTCATCCATCATTTTTGCCTTGATTCTTTTCTTCAAGGACATATTAAATGCTTTCAATTGCATCTCAATCAGAATATTTGACAATCAGATCAGTTACTGCTTGGCACTCATCTTCAATGATGGTTATACCACTGAATATAGAATCAGCAACGCGGCCTTCCTTCTGTATAGTAGCTTGAACAGCATTTTCTCCATAGCCGTATGATGACTTATATATATGTAAATATCATCAAACTGAGGTATGTTCCCCATGTAGAATCTCTTCCTGCGAGCAGCTTCCTCAGCATTGTGGCCAGCGTTTTATTGACCCACTCTACCAGTCTGTTCATCTACAGCTAGTAAGGTATTGACACGACTCCTCAGATCTCATTATTTCATTCAATCTCAGGATCACATGAGATATAAGTTTGTTCTATTATCTCTCAACAAGGCCTGCAGGCATCCATGTCAATATACTACATAATCCCGGATAAACCTTGCAGTGCTTGTAGAATCTACTTTCTCCAGGGCCTTCTTTTCAACCCATCTCATCAGATGGTCAATTGAAACTATAATGTATTTGATTCCCCCTGGTACTTATGGTTAATGGTCCCATCATGGTGATGGACACTGTATGCCGGGTAAATCCAGGGCAGACCAGTTGAAAATCAGAGATTGTTCTTGTAAAGCTTGTGCAATTGGCACTCCACACAACAAGCCATATAATCCGCTACATTGTAGTTGATGGACTTCCAGTACTAGTACTGGTAATGTGATCAATCATCTTCCTTAGGCCTCCATGCCCAACAACCTTATGAGCAGCATGAACAATAGTCACTCAGCCTGACAATTTTGGGAATAGTAATTGTTTTTTATCAATTGTATTATAAATATTTCCATCCATGGTATTAGTGTTTTCCATTGCTTTCCAAAGCGCACCTTGTACATCTCAGGGCTCGTTCCTGATTTCTCCTTTTACCAATCTCTGGCTTAGCTCACCCGCTTGCTGGTATACCACTTGGACCATGGGTAACCTCAATAAGCCATTCACATTCTGATGAGAAGCCCAGCTCGGTGGACTATCTCTTAATTATAAGCCTGTAGCTTCAATGCTATCAGGCCATTCATCCTTCTGGTTCTCTTAAATTATGTAGCCAATGCAATGAGGAGTGATCTGTCACCACTTTGAAGTGCAATCCATTAGTATACACCCAAAATTGTTTACAGGCATAAATTACTGCAAGGCATTCATGCTCATTCTCATTGTAATTCCTTTCAGCTTCTGAGAGTGTTCAGCTCACATACACTACCAGGTGTTCATTCCTGAGTTTATCCACTTGGCTCAGGATGGCGCAAATTGCCATTAATGAAGCATTAGTCTGTACTATAAATTCTCAATCAAAAATTTGATATTACAATATTTGAGAATCTATCAATGAGCAGCGTAATTCATCAAAAAAACTCTGTTAATCTTCATTCCAAACTGAGTCCTTTTTTGGATCTTTCAGAGAATGAAATATTGGCTCAGCTATTAGAGTGAAGTCCCAAATTAAATATTCTGTAGTATCTGACCATCCCAAGGAATACTTGGATGTCTTGGACACTCTTCAGTACAGCCATATGCTCTATGGCTTCAATTTTTGCTGGGCTTGCAGCTGCAGTCCACTAGACTTGATTATGAATCCCAGATATTCTAACTCTTTCTTGAAAAAGTGGCACTTTCTTGCCTTGATCTTCAGGTTAGCCGTGGATAGTCATTTGAAAGCTTCTTCCAAGTGGTTTAAATGTTCAGTGAATATCCTACTGAACAAATTTATATCATCCAAGTACACCAGTACGCATGACAACTTCAAGTCGCTCAGTATAGCGTCCATGGCCCTCTGGAACATTGCAGGCGCATTGCATAGACCCTGGGGCATCCTCATCAGTTGGTATAGCCCCTGAGCAGTAATGATCACGCATTTCTCTTAATCTTCCATTGGCAAATATCTTTGCCAATATTCCTATATTATATCCATTGCAGAGAAATGTTTTACTTCTCCCTATCGATCTAATACATTGTCAATTTGTGGTAGTGGATACAAATCCTTCTTAATAATCTTATTCAGCTCTAATAAATCACCACCTTATTAGAGCCGTCCTTCTTCTTCACAATTAAATAGGGCTCACCCAGGGACTCAGCAACGGAACTAGAAGCCCATGCTTTACAAAATTACTGATTTCTTCCTAAACTACCGCTTTGGCTGCCTTGACCATCGAATTTGTCCCACCCTTATCACCAAATTTTCTCCAGTGTCGACTTTGTGGATCATATTCCTTTTGAATCCCAAATCGTGGTCATCCTGGGTGATTACTTCGTGATACTTGTCAAATAATTTAAGCACCTCCTCCTGCTGTCTTTCCATCATATCAGCGAGTTGCTCTCAATTGACCAATATATTGATATTTTTGGTCACTCCTGCTGGTAATCCCCTTTCATTGAGAGTCCTAAAATCGTTTAATTTCCTCAATTCAGCCGTTGGTATTAGATGAACAAACATGATGATCTGATTATTTTCAACCTTCATCCGTTTTTCACTCAAATTTTCCAGAAGAAAGAATCTCTCCTTGTCCCAGAATAATCATTCAAGGAGCCACTTAAGGCTCTACTCTGAACTTTTTCCAGGGGCTTCCAACTTCTCCATACAGCAGCTCAGGTATCTCAAATATCAACCCCATGTCAACTATGATCTGTGATCCTGGATTAAGGTCATCAAATTCTTTGTTTTGAGCGGATTCCGCAATTTTCAGGATTTCAGTTGGCATTTCTCACCACTTTTGGCCAACTAATTGGTAAGGAATCAGGATAATGCCGTCATTGTAATTAGGTTGATGAAGTCACTTCTCCTTGTCAGTGGATCTTGTCAATCTTTCTGATAAACCAATTATAGCGTCTGACATTTTTGGTCAACGTATCACAATTAAGTTACATTTTACTTGGTACTTCTGAAGAAACTCCATATTGATCAGAATATTGTAGGTTTGGTTGGACAATACCATTGTAGGGTTGGATACCAATAAGGATACAAAATGAAGTGGCAGAGCACTATACGCTCCAAAGGAGATGTTGGTATTAGCCTAGCTGTCCCATATTCTTTCTTGTGTTCTAAATTGGGTGAGATCCTCATCCATTTCACCATCTTGGTTGAGACAATATTGATAGGCGCTCCACTGTCAAGTATCACCCACACCTGTACTCAATTAACCAGTATATCAATTTACATACACTCAGGTATTGTAAACTTATATTTACTGAGTGTATAGCAGCAATATTTGCCAAATTGAGAGTGTGAAATATCTTTGCCAATAAATCAGGAAATGATTCCATGATCATGCTAAGGGGGATAGACAGGTTTGCCTCATCTAATTTGGCCTTGGTCAATTCTTTCAGATTCTTTGCAACTTAAATCTTGTCTGTTAGTTGTCGCGCATATAGCTAAGCAATTTCCTTAAAACTTTTAGAGTCAATCCCCTTTTCTCCAGATCTGGTTACTGCATTTACACCCAATTTGACCACTTGATATAGTTGATCCTGGGTGTTATCATTGACAAAAAGATCACTAGTGTTAATTTATTTATGCATAATATTGGGGCAACAGGTTTTTCCGCAGCTCTAGACTGTTCCATTTCTAGTCGTGAGCCCTTTTTCCCAACTCCTATGTGGGTTTGGAATCTTTTGCCTGGACCACATTGATCTGTTCCTTTGTCTTCATACATTGAACAGCGAAGTGCCCTCTTCCTCTGCACTGGTAACAGAATTTTTCTTTCTTATAAATTCGCTTAAACTCTTTGGGATTATTTTCTCGCATGGTTCAATTATTGGACTCCTTAGCACCCCTGGTCCCCTTCATAGAATTAGAATTTCATACTGTAATCAGTTTAAAGCTTCTATTTGGAGCATCAAATGTAGCTCCCTAATATTTTCAAATGATCCATCTGCAAGGTGGTAATCTCTGTTGCAAACACAGAAGACATCATTTAATGTAAATTGCAATAGGGCCAAAGGGCCGCTTGCAGCATGACCCGTGCATCAAAATCATCCAGGACTTTTTCTCCAACCAAAATCCAAGATTCTAGGTAGAAACAATCGGCAAAACTCTCTAATTATTTGTCCTTCTGGAATTAGATTTTTATAAATTCCTGTTTGTGCTTCGACATATGTATGGAAATTACAAATTCTTTTATGATGGCCGCCTTGGTCTCTGAGTATGACCAGCTTTCCCCCTCTAGATGGGGTAACACTAAGTTATGGCAATCTATGTCCAAACAGTACATTACCATTTTTGCCTTTTTATGATTGCCATGCCTGAACATTGTCATGTCAAATTATTGGAAAAATTCAGGGCATTATCCTGATGGGATGTAAATAATTTTGGCTTAGCTCTAAGTTCCTCCAAAGTTTATCAAGCCACCACCCTTAGTTTGACTACTCAACTAACTTGAGAAGTAATTTTGGGATCATCTCCAAAATAGCTGTTAATGCGGTTTTCATATTTCATGGAATAGTCAACTTCCAAACTGCAGTTAATGGGGCCTTTCTTCCATATTGATCACCGCATAGGGCTCATATTCATACTTATGAGTCTTCAACTCTTTGACTTGCTTCATAAGCCACTCTATATCTGCGTAGAATGCCCATAGTTGAATGCAATCCACTTCACATACAGTTTTCAAGATAAAACACCCATTACTAAATCTCCTTTCTTTTATCCTATGACATTACTTTTCCTAGCAACTCATTGCTGAATTAAGAAACATCTTTGGCTCCTTCCTCAATCTTGGTAACTCTTTCTTCAAAGGCAGCAAATAATTAATGATCTTCAGAAATTAAGGCGATCTTGTTGACGGTTGCCAACTCCATACAGAGTTTTCTTAACTTATCATTGTACATCTAGTACTAGTGTGTCCTACTCAAATACAAACCCCTTAAGTGAGCACCAATTGTTAAATTCATGGGGATTCGCTGCTCATTCACAAATAATAGCCTCTATTTGATATCTGCACAATTTTGTTTTGTGCACCCTTTGTGTTGTCTAATAATATATGATATTTATTTTGATAATAGTATGAAGGCTATTATCTGTAGTTAAATAGATAATTAGTTCTTGGTACAATGCTTGACCATTATTTCTCCTTAAAATTCTCTTGATGTATTTAGTAGGGATTTATACCCTTATGCCGCATAACTTGATCCACGCTCAGATCCTAGTTTATGGTCTTTCATCTGGTGACACAAAGTCAGCATCAGTTAACATCTCAGCTAAGCATTTTTTCTTAGGATCCTTGATCTTCACTCTTCATCTAATAGACCCTCAATTAAAGCACACAGCAATAATTTCCTGAAGATAAATAGAATTAAAACTTAATGATGAATTCTGATATCTTTGTACTGTTATAAAGTGAATTATCAGGGGAATTTATAAAGGGAATTTGGCTTTTAACCCTAAGTTGGCGCCTCAGCCATGAAATGGTAGTCATCTAAATTGTATTTCTTTTCATCGTCTCACCAGAAATAAATTTCCCCATCCTTGTTAGGATTCCATCATTAGACATCCTTGAGACCTAAAATGGAAAGAGTCAGAAACGTCCCTTTAAAGTTTTCCACTCAATCCCAGAAAACCAACCATATTTGGCAAGCAACCTGCTTAGGTAATGGGACTTTTTACCCATTGAGGCAGGTCTCAAAATAACTGATTAATTTGCTAGTTGCAGGCAGCATTTTCGCCTCACAACTTGCTCCTTAAATTCCATAGGATTGGTAATGAACCTGACCAATACAATTGGTATACCTGATAGTTAATCATTGATCAACTATCGCAAACTCTTTCTGCTAAGCATCACTTTTTGAAAATCAATTCAGCCTGAAATTTAGCTCCACTAAAGAGATTTACGAAAACTATTAGCAAATATGGCGGGAAACACCGTAAAAGAACCCGCAGGCTATGCTAAACGAGCCAGCACCACCCCCAAACGAAGCAACCCTCGGTTACCCACCTCAGGGTCAACCAGAATCACCCGCTCTCAAGCAGCAGCCATGAAAGCAGGCACCACCCCCAACCTGGAGCTACTTCAACTAGCGCCAGTTCACCTGATCGCACTTCTGCAACCTGCACGCCTAACAGCTCTGTGTGCGCTGCCTCCCACCAACCCGCTGGGCCCCCTCCAACCAAGGAGGCCATCACCCACACTGTTTTAATGGCGCCTGCTCAGTTGAATGCAACTCAGCCCATCCAGGCATTCACCTCCCCCATTGTGTCAGCTAATTCAGCCCCATCTATTATTGCTGACGCCGTGTTTCTGGCTCCCTCCTTGAGGGGCGATACCCAGCTACCTGGCCCCCAAACCCTCAGATGTAAGGTTGGATTAGCCGCACATTCTGGTTCACTAAGCACCAAATTGGGACAATCTATTCTTCCCAATGAGGATTCAAATGGTTCAGATTTTGGAACTTCACACAAGTTCCAATCTCACCCGTCCCATTTGAACCCCATGATCGGCACTTCTCAAGTCAGCACTTTATCTCCATATGCTGAAAACGACCAATTCACCAATCAGCCAGTGAGTTTTGCCCACGAAATCACAGCAAATACATGGGCTGAATTTACCCAAATAGATTGGGATGGTGATGAAACATCGCCCTCCTCCCAATTGGCTAAAGTTAATTCCAATCTGGATGGGCCTCCCCAATTTAGCAAAGCCCAACAATCACCTGACCCCCAAACCCTCGGATGTAAGGTTGGATTAGCCGCACATTCTGGTTCACTAAGCACCAAATTGGGACAATCTACTCTTCCCAATGGGGATTCAAATGGTTCGGATTTTGGAACTTCACACCAGTTCCAATCTCATCCTTCTCATTTAAACCCCATAATCGGCACTTCTCAAGTTGGCACTTTATCTCCATATGCTGAAAACGACCAATTCACCAATCAGCCAGTGAGTTTTGCCCATGAATTCACAAAAAATACTTGGGCTGAATTTACCCAAATAGATTGGGATGGTGATGAAACATCGCCCTCCTCCCAATTGGCTGGAGTTAATTCCAATCTGGATGGGCCTCCCCAATTTAGCGAGGCCCAACAAACCGCCCCTCAATTTAATATGACGCCAGCAACTGCTGTAACATTCCAGCAACAAGGGAACTCCACAAACTTGTTCAAACCACCAGCTCACACTCAACCTGCGATTGCAGCCCAAAGCAAACACAAACGTACCAAAGGAGCCACTGGGGCGTGGCAAAAACCTCTGTCACCAACGCTACCCAAAGCTGATCCCCGTGAAGTGGCATTTATTGCTGATATTAAGAAGAAATGGGCTGAAACTAGAGCGCAAAAAGCTCTACCTCGCTCAACCCTCTCCCACGCAATTCGCCTTTATTATGGGCATAACCCTGTTGAATTCTATACAGAGGATTACTTCTCATACTTTGCAGCGATTGCGGAGACATTCCCAATTAACACCACCATCCATGAATCAGTGGAGGGCCACTACATCGATGTGGGCTTCACTGAAGCTGCCCTTGCTGACCATGCTGCCACCCTCCAGGTCATTATTCCACGTGGATCTCTTCACATCTCCCGCACACGCTCTCACCTGGAGAAAATTTCATGGGTTACTTTTTCCAACCTACCAACGACTGTTGATCCTGAGTCTCTTAAACTGGCACTCCATCGTGGTTTAATGGAGTTTGGGTCTGTTCTTTCAGTGGACTTTAGCGTCCCCTCTTACTATGCTCCCACTCAAAGAGCTCGCACTGCTAGGGCGTCGTTCATCCCCTCCCCCACTGTATCCCGCAACATTGAGGTTGTTCCTCGTGTGGTGGTAGTTGGGGCATGCCCTGAGATCTTTTTGTCGACCCTGATCAGGCGCGCCCCCAGTGTTCATGGTGTAACGCCCTTGGACACTTGTATAGTGGCTGCACAGCTCGAAAACAAGCCCTCTTAGCCACCACCCAGGGGCCTAAACCAGGCCAAAACGATCCCACGTGGCAGCAGCAGCAATTCCACAACCCAAACAATGGGTTCCCGTTCAAGACCTGTCCCCTGAGGCCTTACGCCTAGCAGTTGAAACAGCTAACCCCACTATTGGTATGGGATACCTTCGCGCTCATGCCCCCCTTCCAGTGGGCACCCCGTCCAATCTCCCAGAGTCAACTCCCTCTCTCACCAAGCGCAAGGCATCTCCCACAGAGTGCCCCTCGTCAGCCACCCCCACTCAGGGCTCCGCGGCACCCCCACCAACCTCCACCAGCGATTTATTGCATCAACCCTCAGCTCCCAATGGAGCTATGCCCACCAGCATGGACTGGCAACCCGCGGCCTGCGGTAGAAGTGCCACCTCAAAGAGTCCTACCCCAACCCCACAGTCCATTTCGCGCGGATCCTTTGCAGTGTTGGAGGAAGTGAATATGGACTCAGACTCATCAAATGGGGACACCGCGGAGGTCACCATTGAGCACCCTAAGGTCCTTCCCCTGCAACGGAGCGGGGGCAGCATCCTAGGCTGGCTTACTGGGTCCTCCGCCCCCCACCCTCTCCTTCCCCTCAGAACCCTCGACGCTCCTCACGGATTGCAGCTAATAGTCAAGCTAAAGGACTCAAAACTAGCCGCCTCACAGCAGCAGGTTCAAGCGCTGGCAACCCCCAGGACATGGAGGGGAACAGCTATGAGTCCCCATGGCAGCACCCTGGCCCTGCAATCCATCAACGAAAATGGGTTGCGGGACTTTAAGCTGAGAGCCCGCCTCCTCCGAAACTTCAGGTCAGCACAAATTGACATCGCTGCTGTCCAGGAGCCCCATATCCTCCCCCACGAACAATCTGCATGGAATGAACAGTTTGGAGGCAACTCCTTCTGGATAAACTATGCCGCCCTTATTGTTTTGAATCCTCGGTTTAAAACCCATTCTTTTTCACAATATCTAGGTGGCCGCCTCATACTGGTCAAACTCACCACTCCTGACTTCTCCTTCTTTGCTGCAAGCATCTAGCTGCCTAATGCAGGTCAGGAGCAAAATCAGCTCTTGGAAGAGCTCGTCCAACTCAATCTCCCACAGAATACAGTCCTCTTAGGAGATTTCAACACAACCATAAGTCGCGTCCGTGACTCTTACCCCCCTGCAGCAAAAGAACGCCCTGGATCAAGTCGCCTCCAGGATTTCCTTCGCCTGAGTGGCTTTATAGATGCGCTTCCACCCTCCGCGTCTGGCCTAGGTTGCATGACTAGGATCCAGTATGATGGAGGAGCTTTCCAGTCAGCGTCACGCATAGATATGGCACTGATTGGCCCCCTGCTAATTGGCCGCGTCTCCTCTCCTATCTCTCGTGACAACCATCTGAGTGATCACAGGTCACTCACCGTTGTCCTCACCACCACACTTAGACCGTCGCGTAGGTTCTGGCCTAGGGTTGCCCCAGCTCTTCTCAACAACCCCTTCACTAAGGAGAAGCTGTCTATGACCATCCGGGAGACTCTCACCTCCCCCCACCCCACCTTCTTGACCACAAGGCTAGATGGGCGGTGACTAAGGAGGGCATCACCCGCGTTGCTTACAACTGTGCCAAAGCCCAGATGACTGCAGCTCGCGCCAGAGTCAAAAGGGCGGAAGCCAGAATCAGACATCTGGAGAGAAACTGCCAGCCTTCGCCCTCTCCCAGATGGTTGGAAGACTGGGAAGCGGTGCAGCAAGCACTCCGCTTGGAGCTCACACTGCAGGAAGAACGGGCAGCAAACTTTACAACATCTCGTTACTATGCTCAATGGGAACGCCCCACCCGCTTCTTCTTTCAGAAACAGAAAGCCCGGTCAACAGCGCAGGATATTACTGCACTGAAGATTGGCACTACAACCACTTCAGATAAGGAGGAAATCACGCAGGAACTACACCGCTTCTACTCCAGCCTCTTCCATGCCACCCAGGTGGACCCATCGGACATCCAAGACTTCCTGTGGCGGGCTCCAGAGCCGCCCATTGACCCACGGGCTGATGAGGCTCTACTGGCGCCTATTTCCATCCAGGAGGTGATGGAAACCCTTCTGAAATCCCCACGGCTTAAAGCCCCAGGCCCAGACGGAATACCCTTCGAGGTGTACCTTCTGGAACCTGCAGTGATAGCCAGAGCCCTCCGCGACCTCTTCGCTGCACTCTTGGTGAATGGCGAGGTCCTCCCCGACTCCAGAGGCTCAATCACGACCCTCATTCACAAGAAGTCAGACCGTGAGAACCTGGCGAACTGGCGCCCCATAGCGTTGATCAACACAGACCACAAGCTCTTCACGAAGCTTCTGGCCAACCGCGTCACCAAATGGGTGTCACCTCGCCTCTCCCCATCCCAGCACGGTTTTATTCTGGGGAGGTCGTTATGGGACAACTATAATGACCTTCACGTGACTTTGACTGCTAACTCTCGTAAGGTGAATGGCTTTGTGGCTCTCCTGTATATGGAGAAAGCATATGATCGGGTAGCCTGGAAGTATATTAATGCTTCCCTGGCCCGCTTCCATCTCCCACCCGCAGCTAGGCGCTGGATATCAGCGCTCTATGACCAGCTCCACACCAGAGTCCAGGCGCCAATGGGTTTTACAGTGACAGTACCAGTTGGACAAGGTCTCCGGCAAGGGGACCCCCTGAGCCCTATCCTTTTTAACATCACCCTTGACCCCCTCTTGGCCTCCTTACAGGACAAGCTAACAGGGATTCTGGTCCCAGGTAAAGCCCCCACACGCACCATGGCATTTGCAGATGACACTGCCATTGCATTTGGCTGCCCTGGGATGTTGCCCTCGCTGCTGTGACCATTGAGAGGTACACCAAGGCGTCCAACGCCATGGTCAACACCTCCAACACAACAGTTGTACAGGTCGGCTCCCCCACCTTCCCCCCACCATTTGGTATTGAACCTGAGCGCGGTACCTTCCGTCACCTGGGCGTTCTCACCAACCAACAAGGAGTTGCGCTAAAAGAAAATGAGGACTTGCTCCTCGCAGCAGTTAACTCCAGGATTGCCAGCTGGAACCGGTGGCACATCACCCCCAGGGTCGAGCTCTGATGGCCAATGTGTTCCTCCTCTCCAAAGTCTGGTTCCTAGCTCACGTCTGCCCATTCACAGATGCCTTTTATACGTGGCTCAATGTACTCCTCCGCTGTTGGATCTGAGGCTCAAACCATCCACCAATGGCCCTCTCAACCATTTCCTGACCCTGCAATGAAGGGGGCCTAGGGCTTCTGGACACGCGATCCCACGCCACCACAATCTTCCTGAAGTTCCTATGGCCGATTGTCTGCTGGGACGCGACCCCCATGCCCCAATGGGCGCCCGCCCTCCGCCAGTCAGTGTCAGCAGCCCTGGGTCTTCCTAGAGCATCTCTGACCTCATTAGGGGAGTGGCTCACAAACCACCCAGGCCATCGCCTAGAACCATCCTCATCCCCCTACTGGAACCAGGCTCTCCTTGCCCTGAAACGAGTAGGCGCGCGGATCCACCATGCCTTCCCATACAGAAGGGAAGGCCCTGGCCTCAGCCCCCGTCGCCATGCAATTGTGCACAATGGACAAGTTGTCACAACTCGCCTCAACCCCCAAGATCGTCCTCCCATCCACCCAAGACTCCTTGAGCTCCTCCCTCCCTCCGTGAGATTTGACCTTAAGGAATTGTGGAAGGACGTCTATCACCCCATCCTGTCAGCAAAGGTGTCCAACACCTTATGGAGGGTGTTCCACTGTTCATACAGGACAGGGGACCGGACTGGCCCTACCTTCCAGCACCGAAGCTGCCCACGCTGTGTGGAGCCTATTGACTCCCACCTCCATCGTTTTTTCACCTGTCCAGGTGTCGCCGCATTTTGGCCAAAGGCCCGCGCGCTCCTCCATGCTCAGCCCTGGTCTGGACACCCTGTGCAAGACCTCATGTTTGAGCAGACATTGCCTGGTTGCCACCGACCCCTCCATGTCCTCGCCTATGCCACAGCCATCTGTACCATCCATAACTCCTTCCATCGTGCTGCCTTTGACCAGCAGGTGTGGACCCTTCCACACATGATCACCCACTTTCAGGTACACTTTGAGATGGCCCTGAAGGTCTGCACTATGTCGCCAACCCTCCCCCAATCAGTTGTCACTGCAGCACGGCTCTGGCGCACAAACCCCCCTCCCTTTCTCGATGCCTCCTCCCTCCCCTTCCCTCGCCTCAGGCTCTTAGGAGCCCAGGCGTAATTCAACAAACATCGATGAATCCCCCCTTGGGTTGGGACCATCTAGTACTAAAAAAATCTTTGATCAACTATCAGATGCCCTATTTTGTTGAAAACTCTGCCCGATGAGATCTTAAGCATTCACCTGGATTTATCCATAATTGATCTGAACCAGGAGAATTAACTAAAATTCCCTGACCATTATTAACATAAAATTGGGGTCAACTGATATCCAATTCACTCGCTATAAGGAATTATCCCCTAGCAATCCATGGTAATCTAGATGTCTGGAAAGGTGGTCAAAATTTCCTAACAAATGCTTTCTTAATCACCATAAGCCTTCTTAATTGCTCTGTGTCCCACAGCTAAATGTTCTTAAAGGATGACTTTGGTATGAGAATATAAATTGGTCGCAGAAATAATTCTCAACTTGTCTGCAAGGAATGGTTGAGTACTCAGAGTTGCCTAGTTAGACAACAAGAAACTTTAATTTTAACCTCCATTATAGATTCAGGGATTTGTTTATAATATTGAGTGGGGACTTACCCTTCTTATTAAATTCAGAGATCTCTTATCTTCAAATTAATATATAACATACCCTTTTGATAGGAGATCCGGTGGTAAAAAGAGAAAGTTAGCCCTATTTATTGATAATTTCACAGTGCAGCTCGGAGTGCTTCCTTTATTTAGCGCCACTCTTGACATTTCTTCCAAAGGAACAAGCTGGTAAGGAGTAGTTGGATGCTTTCCTCAGGACATAATGTAATAAAATAGGATTACCCAGCTTAAGGCTGGTTCAGAGGCCCAAGGGAACATTAATCCTTAAAATTGATCAAGTATAAGGGGTTATTTATCAAGAGTATAATAGTACTTTTTATAGTACTAGTGGACTTTAGGATTATGATGTATGATAGATGAATATCAAATGTGAGTGTGTAAGTAGATCCAGTAATGTAGGAAGTGATGGCCTAGTCCAGGTTTAGAGAAGAAGTAGATCAAGTCCCCATAAAGAATGAACTTAGATTAATAATGGTAACACAGTTAAGTGTTTTCATTATCTGACATAAAGAAGCTAACGCAAAGTAATGCATAATTAGTAGTATAAGATTATATAGGGCAAATTGAAAAGTTGAGGTAGTGAATAAAAACTCATGTTTTTTGGATTTAATATGTTGGTTGTACATTCTTCCCTATCTCATTGGCCAATGGAGAACTAATGGGTAGATTTATCTGGAATTTGGTTGATTGTGAATTTGGCATTACTTAATAAAATAGCTTGGTGCTTTTGACCAATTTTATTTGAGATTTTGGGGCTCAATCCTGATGTGTATCTTTTACTGATTATAAATCAGTACATATATCAGAATATAAATCAAAGCAGGTTGGAGTAATGGTTGAATTATAACCTAAAGTCGATGCTTTACCTAGATAAAGGAATATCCCAACAGCGGCTTTTTAAGATCATTTGAAAACTTCCTGGAGAAGTTCCTTGTGGCCTTTATATGTTTTCAAGAATACAGTGAATTTATCGAGGTATACAGGATCAGGATAGCTTAAATTCACAGAATCTTTTACATGGCTCTTAGGAAGGTGGTGAATGCGTTGCAAAGGCCCTGCGGAATCCTTGTTGGCTCAAATAGCCCTTCCTTAGCTTAGAATGTGCAGTTGAATTGATTTTAAGGTTCTAGCTCTACTAGCTAATATTCACTAGCGAGATCCATTGTAGAGAAATATAGGGACTCAGAAAGCAAGCAGAGAGACATTGATCCATGGAAGAGGGTAACTGTTAATCTTAGTAATGGAGTTAAGACTTTGATATTCCATCAATACACGATGATTGGTATACTTTTAATGAACTAACAAGAGAGGAGAGGCCCAAGGGCTACTGTAAAGCACCAGTGACCCAGCTTCAAGTAGCTTCTTAAGCTCAACAGCAACCTGAGCTTTTTTAACCTTACTCTCACAGTAGCAACGGGATTGGATTGATTAAGCATCCCCAAAATCATCATGATGTAGAACGCCATTCGCTTTTTTAAATCATAGGTGGGGTTGAAAAAAGGTCATATTTTCTTTTAGTATCTGTTCATCTTGCTCTGTTTTTCACTGGTTATCTATTTACACAATAGAGGTATTGATTAAAGCTACTGATGGGGCACTTGCAGCCTAAAATCATCTAGACTTCAAAGCTAAATACATTGTACATTGCTTTCACAGGAATAAGCAAACATAAGCATCTGGATTATTGAGCCCCATTGTCCTAAATTTGTCATTGAGGTTGACCTGAAGCACCAATATGGATTAAGCATAGAAGGATCTAAATTTACAAGAAGGTTAGGATTTCCTTGACTGATTGGTTATCCATTACTATATTATAGTAAATGCCATGATGGAATATTAATATTTACCATGTTGTTGACAATGACTTAGTGTTAAAAGCTAAAGTTCAGCTTTTAATAATCCCCAGAGATCAACTGCACAGGTTCTTTTATTATGTGCACTATCTGCGTTATTTGATATTATATAAATATAAATTTGATAATACTATGGAGATTGTTATCCATAGCTGAATATAGATAAACCAGGTTGATATGTGGTCCAACGCTAAATTTGGAATGATAAACTTAATGGAGATTTTACTGAAAAAAACAAGGGCTTCTTCCCTTTTTTGGCAAAAATTATTCTCACTCATGATTCAGAGATTCTTGGCCTAAGTTAAATAACACTGATTCTGCGGATATCTGCTTCTCTTCTAAGGATATCTTATCCTTACTCTTCATCACACAAAAGAGTCACCAATTCCTTAAAAATAATAAACTCAAGATGAATAGTCCTTGAACTAGATCATCTTTATTGTTGATAAAACTAGGAATAAAAGGATAATATGGCTCCTAAATTCTCTGTTGGCGCCTAAGAAATGAAAAGGCAACCGTTGCCATTATATTTCTTATGAGATCTTATCTGGCGAAGGGCTTCTACTTCAGGTTAAATATTCCTCATTTGGACATCCCAGAAACCTAAAATGGAAAGAGCAAGAGAACGTGTCCCCAAAGTTGTTCACTCAATTACAGCGAGCCAACTATATTTGGCTAGCAATCTGCTTAGGTAATGGGACTCTTTACCCATTATTTCAGATCGTGAACCAACTTGTCAATTCACAAGTTGCAGGAAACATCACTCGCCAAACAACTCAAAAATAAATCCCCAATCAATCAGTGATGAAACCTGACTAGTCCCAATTGGAACATTTAATAGATAATTAATAATTAACTATCAGATGAATAAATCCCATCAGCAACTCTGCCCAACGGCATCTTAGGCACACAAGCAGATCAACCGCAGCAGATCCAAACCTGGCAAATTACCCCAAATTTGCTAATATTATTAAACTGAAATCAAAATATCTGATATCAAATTCGTTTGCTAGCGGGACTTATCCCCCAGTGGATCAGCATATTCTTTAACCTAGAAAGCTTAAAATGTGGGCAAAATCCCAACACACCCCTCCTCTTGCCTAGATTTTCAATGAAAGTAAGATTAGGTAGGAGAATGCTTTGGGCCAGGTTGAATACTTCAAAGTTTCCAGCGGAGCACAGCCCTTTCCACACTCCTCACTGCTAATGCCAACCTTTGTCCTGAAGTTCCTCTTTCTTTTTTTCTTCACTACCACCTCTGCAGATCGTGGTCCTCAAGACCCACTGATATGCCAGTCTAGCCAGTTGTTCAAATGATGCTAGCTTTGGAAAGCCAGTTTTTTCCCAGTCAGAGTTATATGACCCTTCGTTGTTTAAAGAGTGTTGGTTCAGAAGCCTTGATTACTTGATCCCTGTATTCTCCTAGGCTGGGGTCTCTATTTTCGATCAGGGTGGACCCATAGAAAGTATTACTCTCAGTGAACCCAGTTTTAACCCATTTCTAATTCTCCTAGTACTTTGAATATTTCTCAAGCCTATTTCCAGAGGACCTATTTGCAACCTGGACTGATCCTGCCAATGCTTTATTCATATAAGCTCCCTGGGACTCCTTCCCAGCAGACTCAGTTACAACCCAAGCTGGTCCTACCGCTGACAATGGTCTTCTCCGTCATAACTCATCCCCCTCCTTATCCATGGCAGGGGGACTACGCCAATGCATCTTCTCATGGCAAAATGAAAATTGTATAAATATAAGTTTCTTGTTATATCTTTCTCTTTATAATTTTTCTTATATCACCTTTTTATTTTTTCTTTTGCAATGGGACTTGACCTATATTCGGTTCATTGGTCAAACTTTTCATTATTCCCCAAACTGGTTCATGGGTATACTTTGGCCTACTAGTTTTCATGTTTAAAGATCTTATTTTTTAAGACTTAACCATTTACTTTGGTTTAGAAGTCCTTTATTAGGACTTACCAAAAATATTAGCACTTATCCATTTTAATGGTTCAGCGGTCCTTTGGGAGCACTTTCATTATTAATATTATTATTTCTTTCATCCAATACTTTAAGTTTTTTTATATGGACCTGATTTAATATTTGATCAGCATATCTGTTTCATTGCATATAGGAAACGCTTGACAACTTTGTTGATACTCAAAGATGGTCCCATCCATGGGGCCTTGAATCCTGACTTTTCATCCTTCTGACAGGTCCTAATTTCATTTCATAACTTGACAACTGGCATTCAAGTCTTTGTATCTCACAAAATTGCTATAACCTTATTAATCGTCAGTTTTGTTTAATAACTATGATCTTTTGTCTCTTTAAAATGATTTTTTACATTCATTGCCATCCTTAGAGATTATAGTAATTCCACTGATAGATCTGTAAACGAACTCCTAACCATGCAGATTGATATAATAACATTAACTTCACTTAATTTTAACTTGAATTAATGAACTTCATCTTTGGCATTTCAAGCTCTCTTATAAATTTAATAATATTGGACGAATGATTACCGTCACTATTTTGGATCAATTACTTTCTTTTTTGACCTCCTCTGATGTCTCATATAAACACTTCTTCCTCAAGACTATTTTCAGTATACCCAGTTTCAACCTGGGCTGGCCCTCTGAAAATCTTCATCTTAAGTAAGAGATCTAATGGAACAGGTTCTTTTACAGTAATCAATAGTTCCACATCTAGTTCTCAAGTCCTTTTCCTGAATCTTGAGTATCTTAATTTTCCTCTTGAGGCATAACAAGATTCATATTTCTCCTCAGCATCTTCCCTGTACTTTACGCAGCATTATTTGCTAAAAGGAGGGTGTGAATAAGCTGTGCTGATAAATCAGAAAAATTCCTTTATTGCGCTTTATGAAATAGACAGATTCGCTTCATCTAATTTGGTATCAACTAATAAGCTCAGATTCTCAGCGGGTCAGATATTGCTTACTAGTTGGTATGTATAAGGGCGAGTGACCTCCTTAATTATTTTAGGGCCAATCCCCCTTGCTCCTGCTCTTGTTATGGCGTTAATATCTAGGTTGACCACTTGATAGAACTGGTCTAGCGCGTCATCATCTACAAAAAGATCGCTGATGTCAATTTCTTCTTTCATTATATCAGGAGGAACATGTTTGATCGCAGATTCAAACTGTTCTATGTCCTGCCATGGGCCCTTTTACCAATTCTTAAGCAGTTCTTGGCTCCAATAGCATGTACCACATTAATATACTTCTTTTTATAGCACTAGGTGGTCCCAACCTAAAGGGGGGATACACCGATCTTTATTTAATCAAACCTGAGCTCCTAAGAGCTTGAGGCGAAGGCAGGGGTAAGCGGAGGTGTCAAGAAAGGGTGGGGGAAAGCTTTTCCAGAGCCAGGTGTCCACTTGAACTGACCTATTGGCCCATGGCGACATGTAAATACTCCCAGAGACATCTTGAAATGAACCTGAAAGTGAGTGATCATATGGGGCAGCGTCCACATAGTGGATTCAAAAGCGGCGCAAAGATATGAATTATGAAATGTCCATATCACTGCACCAAATGCCAGGACCTTTAATGATTGGGAGCAATTGGGGAGTGAGAGTTTGAACATGAAGTCCTAAACTGGGTGCGCTACCCAAGGTTCTGCTTGCAGGAGTTCGCAGACCTTGCTCCAGAAAGGGGCTATGAGGGGGCAAGTAAAGAATCAGTGGAGATGGGTGTCTGTCAGCTCTGCACATCGTGAGCAACCCTTGTGCTGGAAGGTGGGACCAGTTCGATCCCCTGTCCTGTATGAGCAGTGTAGAACATGCCACAGTGTATTTGACACTTTTGCTGAGAGAAGAGGATGGGTAACTTCCTTCTAGAGCTCCTTGAGATCACATTCCACAGAGGGGGTAAAAGTTCCAGGAGATGAGGCCACATAGGGGGTCTGTCCAAAGGGTGGAGATGGGAGATAACAATCATCCCATTGTGGACCAGGGCGTGATGCTGGGGGCTGATCCAAGGGCCACGCCTTTTTATAAGGGAAGGCACCACATTAATATACTCCTTAGCCTTCTTGTTGAAGCATTGGGCAGCGAAGTGGCCTCACCATAAACTTGTGGCAATGGCTATTATTTTTTGTCCATTAATTTGAATACCTTGGGTTTATTTTCCAGCACAACTAAGTTAGGTGATTCCTTAGAAGCTTTGGCAAACTTGTTGGCATTAAAAATTTCTGGCTGAACTAGATTTGTAACTACAGTTAGGGGCTTCATATATGGCACCTAACATCTTTAAATGTTCCACCAATAGTAAGGTGGATAGTTTGGTGACCAGCGCGGAAGACATTATTCATTGTAAATTGCAGTAGGGCTGAAGCTCTGCTTGTATTGCAATCCACACATCAAAATTGGTCAGCTTTTCCCCAACTAAAATCTGAAATTCTTGACATAATTAGCTGGCCAATTCGCTAATGTAAAATCCTTTAGGAATTGAATTTCCATGAATTCTTGCTTGCGTTTTGACATATGCAAGGGACTTCCAAACTCCTTCATGATAGCAGATTTGGCCTCAGAGTAGGCTCAGTTGTTCAACAAATTCGGGAAACACCAAGTTCTGGCAGTTTGGTGTCCAAGCATCACATGGCAATCACTTCTCTCTTCCTAATGCCAAACCCAAACAGCCATTTTGAAGAGGCGAAAGAATTCAGAGTCGTTGTCCTAATAACAATTAGGTAGTTTGAGCATGGACTAAATTCTTCAAAATTTTATCTAACAGCCAATTGCAGCTTGACGTCCTGACCAATGAGAGGGGTAGTAATGTGAGTCATCTCTGAAATTGTGGCAAAAACATGCAGCATGTTTCTAAAAGTCACCAACTTCCCAACTAAGTTTTCAGAGCATCTTTTATGGCGTCGTTCTAGGCTTATGGTTCACATTTGCATTTATTGCTTTACAATTCTTTGACTTGTTTTACTAACCTTTCCATATCTGATCTGAGCAAGCGTAATTTCATACAATCCGCTTTGCATTCTGTTTTAAGAATATAATTCCTTTATCAACTCTCCTTCTTTTTCTTTAGAAACAATATTTAATGAGCAGATTGAAGCTGAATTTTAACTTCTTCTACTCCTTCATAGTTCTTAGTAGCTCTCCTCTAGAGCAGCAAATTTGGCATGATCCACCAAATTCAGGGCGTTCTTATTGATGGATGCCAAATCTGTTCATAGTTTTCTTAGTTTCTTCTTTGTATGACATTGTGGATGTGATTTCACTAGAATAGGCTTATCTTACTCAATTACCCCCTGTAGTGAGCACCAATTGTTAAAATCTGAGGCTCCAATTATATTAATCCCAAGAGATTAACTGCACAGGTTCTTTTGTTATGTGCTCTATATGCGTTTATTGAATTTATTATAGATATATAATTTGATAATACTATAAAGATAATTATCTATAGCTGAATATAGATAAACCTGGTTGATAGGTGGTCCAAAGCTAAACTTGGAATGCTCCACTTGATGTTAATTTATACTGACAAGTAGAGATTTCTTCCAACTTCCGTTGAAATTTGACCTAATTGTAGATTCTGAGGTCTTAGCTTTAGTTGCCATCAGACTGAGTCTGCGGAGATCTTCTTCTCTTCTAAGGATATCTTATTCTTACTCTTTACACAAAAAAGACACCAATTTCATAAACAAATAATAAACTGAAGATGAATAAAACAGGAATCAGATCTTTTATATTGTTTGTTAACTTCTGGTAAATTTAGTTGATTCTTCCAAACTGGTTGCAAGGAAAAAACCCACTGAGCAATGGAAGATCAATATGAGGATTGCTGGCCCTTAATAATTAGTATAAAGTATTTAATTAGGAGCTATTCCCTGACAATACCAAATTATCAAATATTAAACTAACGGCTACTTCCAAAAACTCTCCCTTCCTACTCTCTTTTCTCATAAAGACCCCCTTTGTCATTCTCAGCTTAACTATTAATCCTTGGTACTCATAATCAGTCTTGACCCTACCACTTAGTAATTTCCTATTGGGTACAAGTGTTAGGTGTTTCATTCTATCATCAAAGTTTTGGCAAAATTCCCTCGCTTTGCCAAACTATGAATACAATAAATGATTTGCCCCACATCCACATAATTTATGCTCAATCTCAAGGTTCACCTTAAATCTAAATTATGAGCTTCCAGAACTATAGTTAATTGTCCATTTATATCAAAATCTTGACATTACCCCCTTGACTGAATGATAAGCTCCTATTGCTTGTATGCTCAGAGTAACTTCGCATGAAATCAGTTGATAGTCTGACCTCCTGCGGGTTCCTTAATGGTGTAGGCTTTGACACCAGCCTTCTCAATTATCTCAAATAGTTAATCCATATACTGTCATGCTTTTTCCTTCTTCCAAACCCATGTTGGTCATGGATCAGGACAAGATCACCTACCCTGAGTTTTGGGAGAAAGCTGCGCCTACATTGGCCAACCGCCTGATCCTGAATCTTCTTAGCCAAACTAGTGGAATACGCTTCAGTTTGGAGTTTAATCAACGTGTCCATTAAGTTAGTTAAGTAGCGCAGAGGCTCTACTCCGCCGGTATCATCCACTCAGTAATAAATCAATGCTGGCAAAAACAGGCATCAACCATAGAGAAAATGGAAAGGGCACTTGCCCTTTGATGAATGGTAGCTGATATTGTAGGCAAAGAGGGCTGTGGATAGAAGGGTACTACGTCAATGGCCCAATCATTTACAAGCTTACAGAGAATGTTCACCAATGTTCTGTTGACCTAGCCCCTCCATTACATTTGATTCAGGGTCGTAGAGTGTAGTTAAGACCCCACAGATGCCATTAGCTCGTTCAAGTTGAGTAGGATATGCGACATGAAATTGGTCCTGTTTTTCTTGAAAATAAATTGCGGACAACCATGTCGCTGTATGACACACTCCAAGATGAATTTGGTGATGGTGACAGCCCCTAAATCATTGATCGCCCTCGCTTCCACCCATCTTGTAAAATGGTCAAGTGCTACTATTATATACTTGGAGTGGTTTGTGCCAATCAACAGAGGCCCCACTACATCCAGAGAAACTGTATGCCATGCAGAACAAGGCTTATCCAGCTGTTAGGTGGTCTTCTTATGAATGGTTTCTCACCTTGACATTGGTAACAACAAGTAATCGTTTCAAGAACATCATAGTGCATACTTTCCCAATAGTAATGGGGTCGCAAGAACTCCAACGTTTTATGCAACCCTCCATGAACTACCGCCCTATGATCATCCATCATAATTTCAGGTCTAGCGGAAGGTTTTAGGAAACGCAGTAACAATTCTCCAATCCGCTTATATAGTTTCCCATTGCGCACAAAGGTATCCCATCGCAGCCCATCCAGCATTTTGATAACCTGTGGTGGCTCATTTTGATATTTGCTCACAGTCATTTTCTCATACATTATGTCTGACAAATCTGACATAATGGTGACCGTTGGTAATTGTGAGAGACATTCCACATTCTGGTGTTTGGCCCCTGGCTGGTGTACAATCTCAAAGTCATACGCTCAAAGCTTCAGGTTCCAATGCGCAAGCCGCTATTCAGGTTCCCACAGATTCTGCAGAACAGCAAGGATGCATGGTCCGTGACCACTTTATATTAAACCACGTGGAGGTAGACCTGGAACTATTAATAAACATATATTACTGATAAGTGCTCTGCTTACCCATCGTGTAATTTTTTAAGACCTGTTAAGCTTCATCTACAATACGCCATGGGATGCTCCACACCGTCATCATCCTTTTGGGATAGCATGGCCCCTACATCCGAAAGGGAAGCAGCCGTTTGATAATAGATTCCTTCTTGAAATTAGGGTATTGAAAAGTGGGCGCACTAGCCAACGCGGTTTGTAGAACATCAAAAGAATTTTGACATCGTTTCTAACAGTCAAAGGTGGCTTCTTCTTTAATAACTTAAAGAGCGGAGCCCCAATACAACTGAAGTTGGGAATGAACCGTTAATAGTAACTGTCTATCCCCAAAACACCTTATATTTATTACTCGGCCAAGTTATCTTGCATCCTGCTTCTATCTTTTCCAGCTGAGGACTAAGCCCTTTACTGTCTACCACAAACCCAAGGCATTCCTTTGCTCCTTAAAAATTGGCACTTTTGGGGCTTAATTTTGATGTTAGCTTTAGTTAGTCGTCGGAACACTTGTTCCAGGTGATCAAGATGATCTGTGAACATCATCAAGAACACATTAATATTGTCAAGGTAGATTAGAACGCAAGACAGCTTCAGGTCGCCCAAAATAGTGTCCATAGCCCTTTGGAACGTATCCTGCGCGTTATATAATCCTTAGAGCATAAGCATGGGTTGGGACAACCCCTTCAAGGTGATTATAGCGCACTTCTCTTATTTCCACTACTAGCAACTATATTTTCCAGTACCCCAATATCAAGTCCAGAGTGGAGAAATATTTGGCACCTTCTAGCCTATTTAAAGCATCATCAATTTGTGGAGGCAAGTATGAGTCTTTTTTGTAATGCTGTTAACTTCAGTAGTCAATTACTACCTATTTAGTGCCATCTTTTTCTTTATGATTAGCACCGTAGATGCAAAGGAATCTTGGATGGATCTAACATTCCCTGTTCAACCAAAATATCTATCTCAGCGGATACAACTTCTTCCGCCACCTTGGATCAATAAATAGGCTGTGAACAGATAGGAGGGTGATCTCATGTCTAACTGATGCACAATCTTGCGTGCACATCCCAAGTCATGATTGTCAGATGCAAAAATGGTTTGGTATTTCTCAAACAGATCCTTCATTATGTCCTTCTGGTCCTACAAGAAACAAGTTAGAGCCTCATGCGGAACCACAGTCATTATGCTTGATGAGTCTTTTAAAAGGCAGCCTGAGATTACCCCACAAAACAATGTCATGTATCTAGTGAACCTCATTGGTAGTAATCAGATGCAGATAAGCCACTACTTGATGCCTTTGAGCTTTCATAATCTCCCACTGTGGATCGCTATAAACAACTTCACTTCCACATGCTCTGGTAAAAGGAGCCTAGGAGCCACATGGGGTTCAAACCACAATTGCTGATATGGTCCCATAATCTCACTGTATAGATCTTCCAGGATATTTAGTTCAAGCTTCATCCCTATTATGACATGTTGCCCAGAATGTATGCTTAAAGCACTCACCGCTCATAGCGGAATATCATTGTACTAGTATATCTAGTTACAAAGCGCTCATGTCCTCCATCATATCCACCAATATTGTACAGAAATCACCCCATCACTATACGTGAGATTAATTTGACTGGAGCAGATTAGGTTTTCAGGACTCCATTGGAGGTAAAATATATGGGGATCCGTTATCCCAGAATGTTAAGTTTTCCTTCCATTATATTAATCACTGCCCCAAATTGCCACATAAACGCGGCCCCAATCAACAAGTTGTAGTGATTGTTGTGAAGTACCACCGCAGGAGAAGATTCACCAGCAGAACTAAACCTCAGAGGCATCGCACTGTAAGCGCCTTCTGACACAGTGCTCTGTGCCCCCACAGTCTAATACACTACTTGGTGTTCCAAATCAGGCTTCAGAGAAAGCTTAGCCACGAGTTGGTGGATATATTCTTGATGAGAGCACAAGTATCTATAATCGCCTGAACTTTAATATTTTGCACTAAAATATCACAGTATGTACACTCCAAATAAGAGGAACCATTGTTTTTTATTACATGAACGTCCAAAAGCTTTCAGTTATACAGATAAATGATAATACCAGCGCTGACATGAGGATATTCATGGGCAATTTGTTCTACTGAGATCACCACAGTCACCCCCTCTAGGGTTGCGACATTTGTTGAAGGTCCACAGTCAACTGTAACATTCCACTCAAGGATTTTCCAGGCATATGGCTTATTCACATCTTGGCAAAACCCAATGTCCACATTATTGGGGTCTCTCCCTCAGTTTGAGGAAAATATTATAGGGGATTTTCTGATATATTAAATTATTAGTGTGTGTACCAGGGCCAACACAAAGTGACTCAAGAGAATCATCAGGGACAATTAGGTTTGACTCAGTCGGAAATAGATTGTCCCATCTCTACTCCACTCGACCTTTTTCCTGTTAAATTGGGGCATCCAGTACCGCATGAGCATTCAGCTTGGATGGACAGCTAGCCGCATAATGGCCTCTTTGGCCGCATGAGAAACAAGCATTCATAAACGGCCCTTGTCTCAGTATCACAACTGAAGTTCTGGGTGAAATTATATGATGTGTCATAATTTGGCTAAAGGTAATCTGGTTGGTAATACTTGGGATGGAAAGGAACCACTAGAGAATTATGTAGATGAGGATCAACCAACAAATTGAACCTGTGTCGTCGAGTCCCTTTCACAATGGGAATTTGGTAGCAGTTGCAGGAGCATCTTGCTCCACATTGAGAGCACTAAAGGTAGCGGATAGATGGCCTAAACAATTAATGAATTTAGATAGCTCCGCGCCATCTTGAATAATGTGGTTCATAGATTTATACAGTTCTTGATATGGCTTAACAGCCGCTGTCATTATTATTCCCACCTCCTCATTTGTTAAAATATTAGCTCCCATCAACACATGAGCCTCAGCCGTGAACTGCTCCACAAACTCCACCAATGACTCATTCTTTTTAAACTGAATTATCAAAAACTCTGCCTTGCACCACACCATTTTTGCCACGCCCCCAAACAGGTGGATCACAGACTACTTTGCCTCTTGATAGGCTATAGTACTATTCTTAAGGTCACATGTGACCTAATCATGGCTCACAACATTCAAAATGGATAATAACAATTTAGCTCTCCGCTTTTTGGAAGGCCCCTCCATAGCAAATTCAAACTGCTTCGAAAAACCCTGTATGTTTCCATCATGGTGAAATCAGGCATCTTGTAGCTGAAGACCTCCTCCTCCCTAACAACCTTATTTAATTTACACTCTGCATAGTATAGCTGCTCTGTTGTGTCACTTATGTGGTTGACAAGTTGGTTGGTTTGGCTACCCACCTGGTGCAGTTAGTGAAAAGCCTTGTAAAGATGATCAGTTATATTAGTATTTTCTTGGAAAATATTTTTTAAGCCTGGAGTAGTGTATCCAAGGAAGCTTTAGTTCCTCATATTGAGATAACTCAATAAACTGAGGTAGCACCCCACCAAGGGGAACCAGTTGCGCCATGACGTTAGCTTTTATGAAACCTTTTTTAAAGGTTGATCAATGGGCCCCCTGTAGTGAGCATCACTGTTAACTTTTGGCAGATTTGGTTGATTCCGCCAAACTGGTTAACAAAAAACCCACTGAGCAAAGGACTAGCAATATGAGGATAGCTGATCCTTGATAATTAACAATAATAAAGTATTCAATAAGGAGCTATTGCCCTAAAAATTTTTTATTTAACTGAGGCAAGCTGACCAGGGGACGGACATTACTGATAATTATACGATCTAATACTATTACAAAATAAAATAAAGTCAAAACAAGATGGATGGATCCACTCAAATGACACGAAATTAAATAAACACACCAACCAAGTTGGAAGCGGAAACTGTTATCCATCCATGGGGTGGGTGAAGGGGGATCGGGAGGCTCTTCTTCCTCAACTGTTGTGGACATGTGGCGGCACAAAGGTGATAGCAATGGTGTGGGCGCATCATGGAAATGGGGGTCAAGATAACAAAGGGGTGCTTGAAACCCAATGTGTGCGATGAGGAGGGTGGAAATATAGTCTATAAGTGTTTTTTCTGCCTCAAGGCGTACTTTAGGGTGATAATGGTTGCAAGTTTGTTATAGTAATGCGGGTTTTTGGGATAAACTTTACAACCACTGCATCTTTTTGAACTGCTGAATTTGCCACCTGATAGTATCAGAGATGGTCTTTTTCTGTTTTGGAAGCATGGTATTAAGTAGGATAGGAGGTGGCAGTCCTGTAGCCAGTACTGCAACTGATTTGGCAACAGTTTTATGGGTTGGGCGACATTCAGGGGAGGCAACTGCCTCTTCACCCACTTGGTGGTCACTTTTAAATGGGATGGCATCAGGGCGAGGCTCATAATGGCGCTTTTGGAATTGGGCCGCATAATTTAATATTGAGGTATTTTCCAAATGGAGGGGGCCCAGCTCATCAGATTTAGGGATAAGCTCACTTGATTCATAAATCTCAATTAGATAATCCCATGGATTTTGGTTGAATTTGATTGGGTTGTATATATATGGGTTATCTGTTGCGTTTAGCTGGGAGGATGGTTTAGAAATAATTTAATCCATTCTGGCTCCTGATTATTGAGTTCAAGAGAAGAGGTATATTGAGTAACTTTTTATTGTTGTTTCTTTGGTTGCTGTGGCTACCAGTTTGGGGGGAGGGGTAAGGATAGTGCCCCAATTGAAAATGTTATTGGATTGGCTATGAGGTCATCATGCATAGAGTTGGGTGTGGATGCCATGGCTCATGAGATAAAGGGGCAGCGCCATTTCAAATGGTCCAGTTTGAAACAGGTAGGGCAAATGGTGCTCCCTCCATCCACTTGAGCTCTAAAAAGATGGTCTGGGGCAGAGGGGATAATGGTGCGATGGGGATTGAGAGGGCTATTTTTGTTGATACTGGACGAATAGTCAGAAAGGCGTGGGGGCCTGTAAGGAGAGTGGCTTCATTGGGAACCACGAATTGTACCATGGTATCAGAACCATATTCTGATAATCCCGCAATAATTTTTAACTAAAATTTTGGGTAATGGGTGGATAGGGAGGCCTGTAAACTGAACCACAAGAGTGGTATCAGTGGGCAACTGGGTATGAGTATTTGGGAGGGGGTGCCCTGGAACACCAGGGGGATGGTAGCTGCTACTGAAGCATAAGCTTCACTTGAAAAGCCAATATTAAAATACCCCTTGAAGGGGTGGAAGTTGATGAAGCCTTCAGGCTGCATAGCAGCCTGGGTTGATTCAATGATTGCTTTATCTTAATAGGGGAACAACTTGCCATATTCAATCTAAACCTGAATCAAATGTTGCTCTGGGGGAGCACAAGGGGACAGCGTGGCACCGCCTGCGTTTGGGTGAGATGTAAGGCTAAGTCCTTAGGTGGGACATAGATTGCTGAAAGTGGAGTCTTTTGAACTCAAAATAAACATAGGAAATTTTATTAAGAGCTTACTTAGTCTTTATTTGCAGATGAAGTTACTCTTCTGGATAATCATATGTGGTTGGACCACAGGTTAAGACCTCAATGTGAGGCTACAGCGGTTTTTAAATAACTAGTATTATATAATTAGTGGTAACCAAGGGCAAGATTAGGATTAATTGCTGGCAAATTCCAAAAGGACTTTCTCCTTGGTTATGAAAATGTCCATGAACGCCTGATTCTGATTTCCCAAGGTCTGATGCTTCTGAACTCCTGATTGAAGAGGTACGGAATTGTTCCTAAGTGTGACATTCCTTTTAGTATGGAGTCATAAATCCATGGCCATGCTATTCAGATATAAGAGGAAATGCTTCACCTTCTGTTAGTCAGTGGCTTCTTCCATTGATCTCCAATAAGCGTACAGAAAAAAGGGGATATTTTTATGTACCAAATTAATATCCTTGAATTAGGATTAAAATTAGTCATAATGATAATCGGAGTTATTGATGGCAGGGATCAGGACAAGCTCAGAAATCTCAGTTTTTGTATAGCTGCAAGGGGACTGCTAGTTCAAATCACCATCTCAATCCTTATAGTCCTACTAAACTTCGTCCCAGTGGCAGTTTAGAGAGGTGACAGAGGCCTTGAGGCCAACTTTTTCTTTCAGAGCCTAAAAGTTGGTATGTTAGAGGAAAATATGGTTCTCACATTCACATAAATAGGTTCCAAAACTTTTTCAGGTGTTGGGGATTCATCTGTGATGACTAAAATTACTACAGATCAAGATTCAATATCTTGGTCTAATAAGATTGTAAAATCTATGTCGGAGATACCTGATTCTAGGTTGTACCGATGATCAACCCTTTGGAGTTATCAACCTTTTCTGATGGATGATGTTAATATATCTGATGAGGCCGAAAATCATATAAGAGGATTGGACTCATCAAATAAGAATATTATCAAATATAGCCATCACAAGTATAGCCTTAATAATCAGAAATATTGGTCATCTAATATAAAAGATCTTCCTTTAGGTGCACCTCGAAAATCCTCATGCATACCTACTAAATTTACCCCTATAAATATCCCTCATTTCTAACTAAAAACTACCACGATTTTTGTCTTGATTAGCCTAATTTTGGTCTCTTTTAATACAGGATTCTGTATTTCCTATTGAAATCAACTATAGCAACGGAACTAATAACTTTGTTGCAATTGAGTCAATCTCTGCTAGAATTACAGAACTAATAATTTCGTACCTTTGTAGCACCTGCTTATCATAATTTCTCACGAAATTCCAATACTGGTGCTCTCTGCCAGGTCTGCTTCCAAGGCTACCTGGTGAAAACATACTTTTACAACTATGAATATTTTTAGCGAAGAAAGACCCTCTTCTGAGGAATCAATGAGTATCAACCAATGGGTACACTCCAACAGGCAAGAGATGCCTTCCTTTACTACAAATAATCTACAATTATAAGCTTCTATGGGCTTGGCCATCAAGGGCCCTGACCAATCTAATTATCAGATTCAAGCCGCAAACATAGAAAAAAACCATCAAAAGCTTAATAAGGGGGCTATTAAGCCTGGTGCTCGCCCTAATCGTGACTGAGCATCTAAAGTTGCTGAAAACATGATGAACTTATATAATTGAGAAGTGTTACAGCCTACTGAAGTTGGTTTGGCTAGAAATGAGCAGTACCTCTGGCATTACACCCTGATATTCACCATGTACTCCATATTTTGGGGTTGCATCATCTTAAAAAGCCATCGCCAGTTGACTCTAGCGCAACAATTACACTCTCAACTATCTCTAATTATGAAACGGCATCCAACATTGGACAGGATATTGGAAAGCCATCCTCAATAATAGAAGAGAAATCAACAATATACATAACCAGTTAGTGGAAATCGATAATGGAGTTGTGGGATACATCAGCCAAGAAGTATCTCAGCAAGTTAGCATGTCACTAACCCTATTCCCCACCGTATCACCTCCCTTTGATGATACTAAGAGACAACTAGATCACATCGATGAATCCCCCCCTTGGGTTGGGACCATCTAGTACTAAAAAAAGAGACAACTAGATCAGTTACGGGCTTAACATGAGAAGTGTGTGGATGAGCTTAACAGGCTATCCCAACATTTTGTCCGAGTGGTGGGTAATATCAGAGAAGGTGAACCTGGCCCTGTTGGTCCTCCTTGGCCACTGGGTTCACTTATCTCCCCATCAGTAACCCCAGGACCTCCTGGTGAACGTGGTTCCCCTGGTCCATTAGGTCAACAAGGACCGCCAGGGGCAACTGGTAGAGATGGGTTACAAGGACCCCCGGGACCTCCTGGTCCCCCTGGCTCCTCGCTTCCAATGTCCAATTCCGAACCTTTGATGCTATTAATATCACGAGTACAAGCATTAGAAACTCAAATCTAAGCCATAGCTCAAGGGTGTTTATTATCCTTTGAAGGCCTCCCCACTGACCCCAATTACTCATTAACCAACCTATTGGATGGCGTGGATAATGCCCATCGCCTATTCAATGCTAATCAAAAACTCAAATAACCTAGTTTCCAAGGCTAAATGCTTCCATTGAATGGTTAGCTGTTCAATGCATACTAATTGAGAACAAGCAGGCCAAAATGGTCACTGCAATTTCTAACTTGAATTAACAACCTGAAAATGATCATCTTGCCCAATGAGTCATAATTTACATGAGGACCTCAATCATCTAAGGCAACAAGTTGACCAAATCCCCTCTCAAGTTCATATCCCAGAATCAGGACATTCCGAAGCTGACCAGTCTTGGTATCAGGTGTACATGTTTTGAGTAACTAACCCAATATCTTTAAGCCTACCTTTAAGGATAAGTTTGAGCCGGGTGAAGGTAGCATTAATTCCTCTTTGACTATGAGCGTGCAATGGACAGGGCATCCAATCAACAAAAGGTCCAGCATATTACCTCCTGCCTAAGCCAGTTCACGCAAGAAATCAAGGTACCTCACTTGAAGGTTTGCAATACATGGGCTCAAGTGAAGACCGCCCTTATTAACGAATTTGGGAGTGATCAAATCCTCTCAAGCCAAAATCAAGCCTTTATTAGTATTCAAATGAAATGTGGAGAGCCTATCCAAGATTTCGCTAAAAGATTCTACCATGAAGCCCAAACTCTTGCCTCTTGCGACCAGATTATAGTAGATGATGTTGTATCAGCTATAATGAGTGCATTTGCTTCTCACACTCAGTTACTACTTCATTTGAAATCATTTAAGAGAAATTTATGATCTATTATCGACATAAAGGAATCGCTCATGGAGATTCCCAATGGTGTGGTACACCCAACCTCCACAATTAACCCACGTTCTTATATCCATGTGATGCCACCTAAGCCCAAATCTAAACCAAAGAAGAGACCATGCTCTTATTGTGGTCTCGTGAGTCATGTGGTATCTCAATGTTGGAAAAGCAAGCAGAGGAGTCAAAAAGAGGAGTCAGCATAGGACATGAGGCTCCCTGTGCTGACCTACCTCTTGTGCCTCCATCAAAATCTTTTAACCCAACTACCAATTGTTATGTGATCTCCTCTCTGGTGAGCTTAACGTTCCTGATGAATTAGCCAACAAAGATACCCTTTCTACTTACACTTCTGCTTGTTCTTCTTACAATTCATTTCAATCAATTAATCCCTCGGTGTTTTCAATCCCAAACTTTGGCTCTGATGTAACCCAGGTGGAGTCCATTGTGCATAAGGTGAAAGTTTCGGCTAATATTGATACAGGATCGCCCATCAATGTAATCTCGTCCAAGCTTATGAAAAAGATCAAATTGGCACCGGATTTGAACCATTCCCAAGACTATGGAATGGCTGGTCCTTCCTACACTAAGTCTATAGGAGTTTAATCCTCTCTTCCAAAAAACTTTGGAAAATTGGTTGTGTCAGCCCCTGCGTAGTATTGGATAACAACTTCTATGACTTTCTTTAGGAAACTAAGTTTCTCATAGATTTTGATGTGATAATCAGCCTTAGGGATAGTTACCTTTCTTTAATTGGGTACCTAGTACTTTTAATTCTACAGGATGTCCCCAATAGCAAAGGCAAACTCAAACAACGTGTTTGCTTGTTGGAACACCCCACTTCTATCTCTCATTTATAGTTACAAATCTTGGGACCACAAACTATACTTTCACCTCCATCAGCTTGTGCTTCTGAGGGCATGTCATTATATTCTAACTCTCTTATTACTATTCCCCCAAAAACTCATGTCATTATTGATATGGGAGTACAAGTATTGACCCTCTGATCATGTTAGAAATCTTTGGCAACCAAAATCCCTCTCATTTGGAGGCCTTACCCTGTCCGGGTATCCTTGATCCTGCCTATAATAAGACTGTTTCAATTCTACTAGCTAACCTCACTTCCCGGCCTATACGATTGAATAGCAATAACCCCATCACCTATGTGCGGCCTACTCCTGTGAGTGAAATCTTATCCGTTTCAGGATGTGGATATTTATGTGAATTTGGGCTAGAAGACCCCCTATTGTTGCTAGAATTGTGGTCAAATTTAGTGATTCTCTCATACTAGAACAACAACTTGAATCTGAGGCTCTGGTTGAAGAATATGTGATATATTTGCCCAAGGTTCTAGAGATTTTGGACTAATGAAAGATGTGCAGCATCAGGTGCTTTTCTTTCTCGTAACAATCACTTTAGTTACTACAATTCGATTCAAACAGCAAATTTGGATAATCACACACAGGAAAGATGGGCGACTTTAATAACAAAAATAATAAACATGGGCAAGCGTCGCGGCAAGCGGTGCACTTAACGGTGCAACTAAGGGCAAGAAACGCCCTGGAGGGGGACCAGGAACTTAATCTGCAAAGAAATCGCAAACTCAGACACCATCTGGGTTTATGGTATTTACTGTAAAGCACGCGCAATACATGTACATTCAATTCAACCAACCTTTGTCAAAGGTGGAACACGGGATCAGACTCTTCCTTGGGGATGAGTCACCAACCCTGTGGGAGAAAACATGTGAGGAACAGCCCTCACTTTTCCCTCACGCGGTGTACATAGCCACCAACAACATGGGCCGCGGCTGGATCAATATTGGTCTTGAAACAGCCGATGAAGCCAATGCTGCAGCAAAAATCTGCGTGGAAATTGCCCTCCCTGAGGAAAAAAAATTGTGCGCACTGCGCGCACCAGATGGAACAAATCAAAAACTTTGTTCATCTCCTTTGACTCGCTCCCCACCAACCTTCCTCATAAGGTAATTGGGGAGGAGCTCCGCAAAGGTCTTGTGGCCTACAGAGAAATCCAACAACTTGAATTACAGCGATTTCGCTTAATGCCCGACCTGTGCACGGGCAAAGCTATCGCTGTAATCAACCCCTTCCCAGAAGTGGAAGAGGATTTATCCAGAATTCCCTGTGCAGCAGTATTTCACTTTACAGATGGGTGCCAGTCAGCTGCATTCCAAGTAACACCAGAACGCGCACCACCCATTTGCAACCACTGTGGCTCACTGGGCCACAAGGAACATGCATGCCCTGTAAAAGAGGGCTTAATGGAAAATGATTTTTGTGAATAAACTATGGATGAAGATAAAGAAAACTTCGCCAAAATGACTGATGGCCACCACCCATTCCGCTGGGGTGAAGATGAACTATACTCCATCGTGGACCCAGTTACAAGTAAACAGCGTAAAGCAGCACAAAAAGCCCGCAAGAGAGCAGCGGCTGAAGCGGCGGCACACGCGGAATCTGCCATTACCCACGGACAAATTCAGGAGGATATCTCAGATATTCACTGAACCAACTAATCATAACAATATGCCCAGGTCGAAAATTTTCACAGTAACCAGACTGAGCCACAAAGCATCATCAGTCATGCACATACTGAGGAACAATGCAACCGCAATTTGGGTGAAAATGCGATGCACAATGCAACAAAGTTGAACCTCAAAAATATAAGATTATAATCAACAACCCGCATCAAATCAACATGAGACCTGTGCAGGAAAAGTTGATGCAAATGCAAAAAACCGTAATTCCCTTGAATCATTGGGTCAGATCAAGGGAACCAACAATGGCAGTGAAAGAGTTGGAGTACAGACGCAGAGCATGGCCAAAATGAGCTGCGGTGGGATAGGACCAGAGGGTCCTCCCAACCGCTCCTGAGGCGCCACGGGCACCTCAGTGTCAATAGGGACGTTAAATATCGCGGGAGCCAGGGCTCATACGTCCCAAACCAAAAAGCTGGCATTCCTGCGAAAACTTCTTGTAGACATCTTGGCCATCCAAGAAACCCACTGCTTACAAGGGGAAGAAGAATCCTGGTCAACCAGGGTCGCACCATCACAATCAGTATGGACATCTCACTGTGGGGTGATTGTCCAAAACAACAAAAAGTTTAAAATTACAAATTCATCATCACACTTGCATGGTTGATTCCTGGTAGCAACAATCACATGCCAAGATGAAATAATTTCGTTATCATGTATCTACACGCACCGTGCACTACAACTGAGAGAAAAAAAAATTTGAAAAAATTTCTACCCTCACCCTCCCACCAGATATCATCATGTTAGGCGATTTCAACTGCTGGGATAACCCCAATACAGATCGATGGCCTAATCCCAGGGGATACCACCTGGACACATTGAATATCGCACAATGAAGGCATCTCTTGGCTTACAGGATGCTCTTCCTCCCAATTCACAAATCCTTCCCCATATGACAAGACCCAACATATGTGAGGGACTGCTCATATCAATGAGTCGTATTGACTACATCCTCATCCCACAATCCCACCACTCAAGAATCTCCAAATTTACAACAAAAAAGATCAATTTTTCTGATCACCGATTAGTTACGGTGCAGTTAGCACCAACCCAATCCCACACACAGGTGTCGCCTTGGAGAAAGCTTCACCCAGAAAATATAAGATTGCCTGAGATATCTGACTGGGTTGAAAACAAGGCTACAAACCCAGAATTCACAGCCCCATTCACTTCAGATCCCATTGGAACATGGGAAAATTTCAAAAAAGATTTAATCAACAAAACCCAACATATTGCATCATTAAAGTACACCGCGGACACAGCCACAATCAAGCGTACCTTACAGACCTAGACCACCTGGAAATAAATACTCTGAGATCTGGCTATAGCCCTAATTGGGGATGCAAATGGGCAGAAATTTCAGCCCGAATTAACAATCTCATCTTTGAACACCAACACAGAATCAAAGTATTGAACAAAGGTAAGTTCATAAAGGAAGGCGAAACCTGTTTGACATACTTTTTCCACCAATTCCACTCCCGCGGAAATCAGCCCACGTGCACACAGGTCTGCAAGACCAACAGCACCGTGGCATCTGACCCTGAGGAGGTCAAGGCAGAAGTACACTGCTATTACACCGAATTATATCGTGATATGCCAACAGATCCACAAAAAATTAAAGAATTTATTCAAACTGCCAAGATACAAAGTACACCACCAAAATTACAATATACTATCCCTTATCACACGCGAGGAGCTTTGGGAAACAATTTGCGGTGCACCATGTAGGAAATGCCCAGGGCCTGATGGGATACCCTACAAATTTTACAAAAATATTTTCAACAAATCGCCCCCTCCTATTGGCGTCAGTGAACCAGAGTTTGTTGGAAACACGCCTATTACCATGAGGCCATAAATCCTACGTTATAACCTTGTATAAAAAGGGTGACAAGTTGGACCTGGCCAACTGGCGCCCAATTGCACTCTCCAACACTGACACAAAAATTCTAACAAAAATTCTAGCAGCTAGATTAGGCGCAATTGCATCTGACGCCCTATCACCCAACCAGTTTGGGTTTATACCAGGGCGGTCAATATGGAACAACATTCACCCTGTTGCAAATATTTGCCAATCCAAAGCAACTGGTGCCCTGGTCTTCTTGGATCAGGAAAAGGCGTATGACCGTGTTAGCTGGCCATACCTAAAAGAATGTCTACATGCCTTCAAACTCCCACCAAGATTCATAAAATGGGCGATGCTCCTAACAGAATCTGCAACCATGGCTGTATGCGGCCCTGGATTCCTAACAAACAAGATTAAACCACACAGAGGGCTCAAACAAGGGGATCCCCTCAGCCCACTGCTATACAATTTCAGCTTTGACCCGCTCCTCCGAGTAACTGACTCACGTCTCATGGGGATAACCGCACAAGGACAACCAACAGTCAAGATACTGGCCTTTGCAGATGACTGCGTAGCAGGTATAGCAAACAATGAAGATGCCCAACAGCTGGAATGCACTCTAGAGGAATACTCCAAGGTGAGCAATGCATCGCTCAACAAAAGGAAGAAAGAAATAATCATCTTAGGCAAATACACAAACAATTGGGCCACAACATCAGAACCTCACACTAACACTCGAAGAAAAAACCCAATTATATTACCCTTTGCAACACCTCCCACTACCACTCCTGTCCGACACCTTGGAATCTGGCTAGAATCAGGGGGATATGCTAATGAGACGATGGAAAGTAACCTGTTACAACGAGTATCCAAACGCGTCGCCTCCCTCAAGGGAAGAACCCCAGGACTAACAGGACGAGTTACAGTTGCTAACTCGCTCATCCTCCCAATACTGTGGTACCAGGCCCATGCGATAGCCTTCTCACCTACCTTTATAACCTCAATTCGCGCGCTTATCCAGGGCTGGCTGTGGCCTGGCTCTCACCCTCCTATACGGATGGAAACACTATTTGGCCCACGCTCAAGCGGAGGCATGGGACTAATATATTTTGAGAGCCATGCCAATCACATCCTAGGTACCTGGATAAAGGAAATCCTTGCTCCAGACCTCCCGCAACAACATTGGTCCAGAGCAGCAAGGACTAACTTTGCACAAGCGCTCAAATTAACCAACCCACATAGTCCACCCAGACTACTTTCATACCTTGCCAAGAACCCTACTGCAACGGGTCCACATGGAACCTCCCTCATTTCAAACATATCCTCCGAACTATCCGCCATATAGGATGGACCATAGAGAACATGGGTACTATACAGGGAAGGGAACGACCCAGCCCCCAATTCAAATCAAGAAACCCAGAAAACCACCCCCAGAGGGATATGCTCGCAACAACCCCAAGCATAGCTAGGATAGAATACCTAGATATGCTGGACATTCCCTATGATTTAACCACACAGAAAGCAATGTGGAAAATGACACACCACCCACTCCTACAACCAAAGATAAGAGCAAACGCCTGGCGCTGTTTGAGAAGGACCTATAGGATGGCGGACCGCTCCAACTCCCTCCACAATACATGTGCATTATGTGGAGGGGAGGGATCCCTACATCACCGCCTAGAAACATGCCCCCCAACCAAAGCTATATGGCAGGAAGTCGCACGCCTGCTCAAGATTCAAATGAACAGGAATTCTCGATATCAAAGAGTATCTTCGCGCTCCAGATCGAGTCACCAATCCCATCAACCCTCCGCTCCCTAATAATACCCATTGCAATGTTGACAATACACACAATTGCATTAGATGCGTTCAGGGCACGGTCCCAACCATTCATGGGATTATTAACAGATTCCATGTCCACTTACTAGAGCACTTCCAAGCCTGGCTCTATGGATATATGAGACCAAGACAAAAAGCATTCATAGAATCATGTTCCCACTCTGGTTCCTCCACACAGACCCTTTTCTTCACACCTGCTCCATAGCAGGGGAAACCCCCTCGGAGTAGTGCACCAACCCCCCATACCTGGCAGTCCCGCTGGCAACAGGGGTAACTTGAGTACCCTGGGGTGCCCAATTTTTATATTTCTTAGTTATTCTCTTAGTTTCACATATATTCGGTAATGTATGTCCCCTGGTCAGCTTACCTCGGTTAAATAATAAAAGATGTGCAACATCAGGTGAAAACTGGTGAAACTCTCCCTATTCGAGCTCAACCATATTATAAATCTAAAGTGGAAGAGGCTCAGGTCTCATTGGAATTGAAACAGCTCCTTGATGCGGGGCTGTTAACGCATTCTAAGAGTCTAAGGTCTTCTCCTTTACTAAACATTCAAAAAAGATGGAGGCCATAGAGTGGTTATGGACTATCGTTGGCTCAATGCTGTTACACAAAAGGATTCTTATCCTCTACCTCACATTGATGATTCATTGAGATTAATGTCTGGGTCACAATACTTCTCAGTTATGGACCTTGCGAGTGGTTATTGGCAAATTGACCTAGCTCTGGAAGATTTTCAAAAATGTGCTTTAATCTCTAGTGAGGGGTTATTTGAGCCCACTCATATGCCGCAGGGGCTTTGTAATGCCCCTGCCACTTTTCAACAAGCCATGGATGGCCTGTTTGGAGATTTGAAAATTTCTTGTGTTTTGATATATTTAGATGATGTTACTTTGTTTTCTCGCACTTTTATTGAGCATTTGGCTCATTTAAAGGAAGTTTTTGGTCAGATGCGTCATGCTTCGCTTAAGCTAAACCATCCAAGTGTGCCTTTTTTAAGACAGAGATGGAATTCTTAGGTCATTAATTAATTGTGAGGGGATTTTAACCTTATCTAATAAGATACAAGCTATTTTGGATATGCCTGTTCCTAAAAGCTTGCACAAAATTCAAGTGTTTTTAGGGATGGTTGGTTATTACTGACAATTCATCCCTCATTTTGCAGAAATTGCGGAGCCTTTAGTTTACATTTTGCACAAAGAAGTTCCTTTTGTTTGTGAAGAATCGCAGCAGCAAGCTTTTGATCTGTTGCGCCAAGCTTTAATGAGTACCCCAATCTTAGTCCATCCTGACTTTTCCAAACCTTTTATACTATTTACCAAAGCCAGTGATATTGCTATTGGAGCAATTCTAGCTCAACATGATACTAACTTAGTTGATCATCCCATCATGTATTATAGTAAAACCCTTTTTAAGGCCAAACGCAATTATAGCGTTACAGAGAGAAAATGCCTTGCTGTCTTGTCTGCCATTAAGCATTTCCACACTTACCTCTATGGCAAGCATTTTATAATAGTCACGGATCACGCTTCCCTGAAGTGGTTGAAACAAATGAAGGATCCAGATGGGCTCTAAAGCTCCAAAATTATGACTTTACTATTCAACATTGCGCTGGCGCTATTCATCAAAATGCTGATGGACTTTCTTAATTGCCTATCCTAACATTATTTTCTGCTGAAGAGGATTGCATTTATGACTTGATTGGTAGGCCTGAGCTCTGGTACCTGGAATCTAAGGATGTTATCTTGAAGTTATAATCCTTAACCAAAAATAATCATGTTAAAGAAGGTTCATTATACAATAAGTAGGGCTCTAAATGGTTGCCCTTTATTTGGCACGCTGTGAGTACTAATATTATTATGGAGGCCCACAAAACTGTAAGGCATGGATCTGTTGCTAAGACTCTACAGTAGTTGAAAACTCATTATTATAGGGATAACATGCTGGATTCTGTACATGATGTGTTGGAATCTTGTCTTATGTGCCAACAACAATGTGGTGGAAATCTGATGTTTCACCACAAAACTGTGGGCCCTTCTGAACCTTACTCTATAATGAGTATTGATGTGGTGGGTCCTCTCCTACTGCCACTTATGGGCATCAACATATTCTTTTAGCTGTTGACCATTTTACCAAATGGATTGAAGCTATCTCAGTTTCCACGGGCACAGAAAAGGCTACAGCATTCTCTCTTTTCAAAAATCTTTCACCAGGCATGGTAGCCCGAAAGTCCTGTTATCAGATACTGGAACCAACTTCATTTCTCAGGTGGTATCTGAGCTTACTAAGTTAATGGGTACTTATCAGTCATTCACATCTCCATATAATTTCTTCTACTAATGGTGCGGTTGAACGAGAAAATGGCACCCTTGTAGCCATTCTTCAAAAGATTGCTTCCAATGACCCTAGTAGATGGAATCTCTAATTGCCTAGTGAGATGTTAGCTTATAGATTTAGCTATCATCATATAATTGGAATTTCTCCTTTTAAAGCTTTATATGGTTGGGATCCTATCATCCCCTCAAGTGTACAACCTATACTTGAGGAAGATACCCTGCAAACTACTGATTTAACTATGAGGAGACTTGCTGATGAAATCATTTTTTTGCAAGCTTTAGCTTCAAGTTCTTTTGCTGCTACCACCTTAAAGGAGAGAACAAGAACCAACGCTAGTAGACCTACGCTACCAGAATACCAAGTCGGGGATTTGGTACTCTTCTATCACAATAGGCTGGTAGGAAGGATTCACAAACTAGACACCTTGTGGGCTGGTCAGTATTGTATTATTTATCGTTGAGGTATTGAAAATTCTATTTCCTCTGTTGATACTAGTACTGTTGTCAATAGAGTGCATAGTAAATTTCTGCGTAAGTATGTTCCCCCTAGGCAAGATCTTGAGGGGGGCATTGTGGGGATTCATCTACGATGACCAAAATTACTCCAGATCAAGATTCAATATCTTGGTCTAATAAGATTGTAAAATCTATGTCGGAGATACCTGATTCTAGGTTGTACCGATGATCAACCCTTTGGAGTTATCAACCTTTTCTGATGGATGATGTTAATATATCTGATGAGGCCGAAAATCATATAAGAGGATTGGACTCATCAAATAAGAATATTATCAAATATAGCCATCACAAGTATAGCCTTAATAATCAGAAATATCGGTCATCTAATATAAAAGATCTTCCCTTAGGTGCACCTCGAAAATCCTCATGCATACCTACTAAATTTACCCCTATAAATATAACTCATTTCCAACTAAAAACTACCATTATTTTTGTCTTGATTAGCCTAACTTTGGTCTCTTTTCATACAGGATTCTGTATTTTTGATTGTAATTAACTATAGCAACGGAACTAATAACTTTGTTTCAATTGAGTCAATCTCTGCTAGAGCCACGGAACTAATAATTATATAGCCTTCATAGCACCAGCTATTTGAAATTCTCACGAAATTTTAATAGCAGGTTAGTTCAAGTTGATAGAAGTTGTTGTTGGTGAGCTTGGCAAATGTTCTGAATTTATACTTTCATCCAAAAAGCATTTATTTTAACTCTGAAATATAAGGGACCCATTGGGACCATCTAGTACTAAAAAAAAAGAAATATAAGGGACCCAATTCAAGCGGAGCTTGGATCCTTGATCTACTTTTCTTGTCTGATCTCATGCAGGGCTACGAGCGCCATCAGGACATCTTGTTTCCAGTAATTGTTAGGATCATCATATGTTGGTATCAAAGAACATGATGGCCCTTGGGATATACAGGAGCCTTTGGGCTTTCAGTCCTCTAGGGCCTTCCAGCCCCTCTGGCCCTAATGTCTCCTCAGGCCTCACAATCTCAGGTCACAGCTATGAGGTGGCTAACTCCCTAAGTAATGTTGCTGAGACAACGTTTGAGGTCCTCAATCTGTTAGCATTTGGCTCAAGGTGGAAACAAGTAGCTGTACAATTTGACAAAGCTGGTCCTCAATTTAACCTGAGATTCCACTAACATATAAAGTTGGTTGTGAGCTTCATTAACCAATAATAATTATCATTGATGAATTCCCTGTTGTTTTGAACAAAAGGGGAGGAATCATTCTATGATTGACAATGCTTTAGTACAGGATTGTGTGAGTCCTATTTTTTAAACTACTTTATGATAATGTAGACCAACTATTTTTATGATGTGCTTAGACAGATGGACAAAGCTTATGAGGTGGCGTTCAATTCATAGAGACAATTCTCCTGAGGGTAACAGAGCCAAGATACATAACTTTTGCATTGTGGTAGGCTCAGAGGAGACTTGGGAAGGACTAGAGCGGCCTTCCATGGACTAGATGCCATTAAGAAACTGCTGATTAATTTCGTTGATGTTTCATATTTGAGTTGATACTGATTTTGATCAACAAAGGTTATAGTAAATTAAAGGTGGCACATATGTTAAGCTCTCAGGCTTTAGATGAGTAACTATTTTCTAATATGTGTTGATTTATTGAGTTACACTTCTTTACTGGTCATGTATTGGAACCTTTATTGCTATTATTCACCAATTTTTTCATAGTAGAAGTTCTACTGCACAGATCGTGACCCTGTAGTAAGAATAGCTTATGTTGGGATATCAATTCCTTTGGCTGTAAGATGAGTTTTAAAACGAGACTGGAAGCTGTAAAACTAGCAGATATCTGATGAAGAAAAAAAAATGGAGTAAATAGACTACTTTATTGAGTTAGAAGGATTTAATATTTATACGAGGTGAGTGGGTATATGACGACAAGAAGTCCTCCATGGCTCCTTGCAATCATAATCTTCTAAGTTCTTCCAGATTCATTGCCTGGTTTTCGCCTCCATATTTCTTTGTCAATGATGTCCTCGTGGCCACAATGTTTGAAGTTGCGCCTTTTGTAATTTGGGAAGTATAGGTGCTAATACAGAAGCCATCTCCATTGATTACTATTCACATGATTATTCCTGATTAGATTTCCCACCAGCACCTCAGTGATAGGTTCCGATTAAAAGGGCTCAAGAGTCAACTTATCAAGGCCTAATTAGGGAGCAGGGATATCAACTCACTTATCATCTCAAATTCCAACACCCACAAAAAAGCACATGCATTCAAAGTGCTCCTTCAATCAATATTAGGTGAGATTATCAACCGCAAATTTTTAAACCTGGAATTCAGCCCATCCCAGATAAAGTTGCTACCATTAAAAAGATTTCGCGCCACCATAGCCTCATGGATATTCAATTTTTCCTATTCATGGTGAACTATTATCATCAGTTTATCTCTTAATTCAACAATCTAGATGAACCCCTTGTCTATATCAGACAGAAGAATGTCCCTTTTGAATATAGGCATGAATAAGAACAGTCTTGTGATACTCTGAGTACTACACTTTCCATTAAACCCATTTTGTTCATCTGCATTTCAACTGGCTATTATTGCTATTCAACAATGCTAGTGATTAACAGTTGAAGCTATCCTAGCTCAACACAACGTGGACATGTCAACCATCTAATGACTTACCTTAAAAGACTCATATTAAGGCCAAATGAAATTATAGGTGCTACAGAGCATGAGTGCCTGAATGTTTTAGAAATCAAGTTTCCCTGACATATCTATATAAAACTTATATTAGCATTCACAGATTATGTCTCATTCTGATGGTTACTACAAATGAAGGACACGGATGGGTTTATACCAAGGCTGGCAATAAGACCACCTTATGTTTTTACCATTGTCCATCACGCATGAGCGATCCATTAAAAACTGACTCTTTTAAGGATGCCGGTGCTGGCTGCCTTAACTACTGAATACTGACTATAGGATCTAATTGGCCGGCATGAAAGATGGGAATTAGAAATTCAAGATCTATATTGAGCTAAAAAATTACCCAAGGTACTTAGATTAAAGATGCAATGCTTCATAAGAAAGTCAATATGAAATGGCTCCTTTACCTATGCCCTTTTTTCTAAACTAAATTAATCCTCAAAGGACATTAAACTGTGGGACACAAAGAGTGAAGAAGACTTACAAATGGTTAAAGACATGTGTAAATGGTATCAGATTAATAAGACCTTAAGAAGATCTAGAGATATGTTTGACTTATTGTAACTCTAGATTAGGGTACCCCATGGTATCAACACTTGGCTGTGGCTTCATCAAATCCATTTAACGTATTCAGCTTTGATGTGACGTCCCTAGTCTACATGTTTACATGGGCACAAGGTTATCCTACCAGCTGTAGACATTAGACAAATGTTTCAAGGCGATATCCATTCTATCTGCCATTGAAAAGGTATAGCCTTATCTCTATTTAGTCTATTATTAATCGACATGGCTGGCCACAAATCTTAATTTTTGGACAGTGGTTTTAACTTTACCAAAATGTAGTCCATGAACTAACTTCTCATTTTAAGACTAACCAAAGCCTTCCCACTCCATAAAAACCCCTCAACCGATGGGGCATGGAAGATGATAATGAGACACTTGTTTTTATCATAAAATGGTAGCCTCTGATCCTATGCGCTTAAACCACCATATTCACAGAGCCTTGTTAGTTTATTAAGTAAGTTACCATCAAAAAATAAAGATGTCCACTTTCAAAGCTCTATATATGGGTGTATCCTTGGCTGCCAAATTAATGCAACTCCTAATAGATTTTGGTGTATGAAGAACCCTGATGTAACAATGAGGGCATTAGCTGATAAAATTAAATGGCTTCAGATCTTGCTATTCATTTAATTATCACCACTATGGCAAAAGATACATTTTTCTCTAATTTTAGCTAACCTTCTTTACTACGTTCCAGTTAGGCGACCTAGTCCTTTTCTATCACCATTGACCTTGAGGTTGACAGGACAAGTTCAACGTTCACTGTTCAGGACCCTAACATGTCATATATAAAGTAAATAAAAGTACTTCATAGCCTACTTTCTCAAAGGACAGTGGTCAACTGAGTTTATGGTAATTCCTACAACCATATGTTCCCCTCCAACAGGATTTTGATGAGGGCATTGTTGGTATTTAAGATGATAAATGTCAATATCCCTGCTCCCAAATTGAGTATTGAATAATTCAACTCTTGAGTCCTTTTTTCATTGAAACCTGTCACTGAGGATGCTAATGGGAAATCTGTTAAGGAAACATCACGTGTATGGTAATTGATGGAGATGCCTCCTGTATTACCATCTCAGCTTCCTGGAATCATTTAAAGTCACAATTCTAATCAATACAATCATAAAGACCTTGTAATTAATTAACAATTAAGGCGTCAACTAGTCAATTAGTCAAGAAGTATTTTGAAAATCCTGATCATAAGTAACCATGAAGGCTTTTTGTTATTATTACCACTCGCTTTATAAAAATAAAATCCTTCAAACTTGTAAAGTAGTCTTTTTACCCATAGTTTCGTCTTCATTGACTACTATTCTTAGTTATCAGCTTTGAGTTCCATTTTGAACATCTTATTACAATCCAGAGAACTGATAAAGCTGACAGGCAGCATACTTTGACATATCAAAAAAGTATTTTAAAATGGTGCAGCAGATGGCATCCGCAGAAAACTAAAGGGCAGTAAATGGGTTTAATTATAAACTGTTTATATAGGAAAATGCTCCAATAGAACTTAGGTGGGATGTTGCCTTCATAGTTAAAGGGATGGGATAATTTTAGAGAGGCCAAAGTTAGGTTGGTCCTGGGGCCCCAAAGGACAAATTTGATGGGTATACTATAAAAACGTTTTTAGATCAGATACCTATCAAAAGTAAAAAACAATTAATAAAATCTTTGTTATCATCTATTCAGATAAGGGCACTGTCAGGAAGTTGATATGAGTGGATGATACGCTACCATATCAGTGGATTATAAGGGATTGAGATGAGTCTTGAGATTTATGTAAAAAAGGGTATATGAATTATAATCATGCAAAATGACAACCACTGCGAATTGAGAGAATTTATGCCGAGATTCAATACAAATGAGAGTAATTTGAAAAGGAAAGAAGAATAGAAGATTACTAAGCTGAGGATGCATCTAGCTTGTGGAACTGAGATAGGAAGAGTCATATGGAAGATTAAAGTGGATAGTTTTTATGAGTGATACAGAAGTGCAGATATGTCTACGATTTATATCAAAATAAAGGTAGAAATAAGGGTGATAGCTCCATATATATTTTATCAAGCTTTATTAAGAAGTCAGCGATCCTCATATTGTCCAATTTTGTTACTCAGTGACTAGTACTGTTGTAAACTGACTTGGTGGAATCAAGCTTTGATGCCAAAAATTAACAGTGGTGCTCACTACAGGGGGCCACTAGGCAACTGTAGTTTTTCAACCATTAAAATATGATGTTGAGTCCTCATTCATTCCGACATAATTTGATTAGATTCAGGGTGCTGTATGCTGAAGAAGCCCAGGAGGCACCTAGCCATGAACCAACATTATTTACTGTGACCAAACTATGGGGAGGATGAAGATATGATAAATTTGCAGTTTGAAGATTGCCCTGAGCTGATGACCACCCAACAAGGATGCTCCACAGTGTGACTCCCCAACAACTAAGAAATATTATGGAGTGGTTGTTGCATGGGTATCGCTTATATGAAGATGAGATTGGGGAAAATGCCTTGAGTTTATTCTATAATCAACATGACCAAGAAAATTGCTACGCTCTGTACATGTCTTGTTTGGACACAACTACAACAGAGTTGGCTCGCCACCTCAGTACCCATGGAATCAAGTAAAACCTAGTCACTTATGTGCAACCTTAAATTTGCCAGCTACTGCATGTGCTGGCCCGCCATAATATTGAAATTGGGGATGTACTATGGTTTGCGCAAGCACAGCAGTGCAATACTTGCCTCCTGCTCGACCACCTTGATCATTTGTTTTCATAAGTACAAGGGGCGATGGTCAGATGGATCATCATGTTGGGGACATCCGCCATCAATTGGACATTTTGGTACCACAGCTAAATTTAAAATTACATCGAGTAATAAGAGAATTGCTGGACCAGCACGGTCTATTGGAGAAGTGGATCCAGGATGTAACATTGGGAAATAATACTGAGCGCTTTATGATGGAGCTAGCTGAATGGGTGGAAGCTCCTAAAGCTTTGATTGCCCAGCTAAAGGAAAAAATGACCCTGACGGAACAGCAAGTGGCAGCCCAATGTAAGTCTCAGGGAACATCCTTTGGCTCTTGATTGGGCCATCTTCCCATTCCCAAATAAGAAGACACTGAAGAGGATGGTGGTACCCCTCATCACTCAGGGCGACCTCGCTCACATAGTAGATGAGTGATGGGAAACAGCTCATCTGCTTCAGATCCCACCCCCAATACCCACACTTACCTTGGCAGAACTGTTGTGGGGAATTAGCAAAATCTGTGCTGAGTTTATCAATTTTAATCGTCAGATTTAATTTGGCCAGCAATCTGGCTGATGCACAAAATTTGAATGGCTGTAAAGGCACAAAGGATGAGATATTGGCCAGATCACCGACAGTTTCAATTCAATCTCCAGACCAGTTGAACAAATATTGGGCACCATCGACGTAAGTTCAAAGCCCTCATATAGTAATTTGGGCGCTGTGCCTGATATGCTGCTCTTGACCAAACAAACAGTTAAATGACTGAGCGTGGGTGGGTTGGCCGTCCCAAACCCGTTCCCAACAAATGGACCTGTCCCTATAAGGGATAGCCTTGGGGGATTCCTGTTGCCCATCGGGCCAAATGCCATCATGCTAATCATCAGAAATGTAGTTGAGCCCTAGGTTGGATGTTTGAGGTCAAACTGATAGAGACTCAGCCCACCACCAAATTTTGCGATGTCAGTTCCCAAAGAATAAGCCCTATTCCCAAACAATGCGCCAGTCAGGCCAAATTTGTTGGGTCCTGACCCCATCCTGTCATTACCCAACTAGCCACTATTTAATCAGTTGCATGGCACTGAGAAAATTGTTGGTCAATTTTCTTAATTCCCTTTCCCAATAAAATTTTACCAAAAAAGAAACTTATTTGTTTATTTTCCATCTTGACCGCATCCCAGATGGCATTTCCCTGGTGGTCCATCGCCCCATACTCTGGGTGGGCGTTACCAATTCTTTTGGTCACCATGGCTTTCTCTCTATCACTAACTGGGCCTAGCGAGTCTGATACTTTTGGTCCTACAACCCACTCTTGTTAACTAACGATATCAATACATGGGTATCTTATGGCCCTATATACAACAATGGAAATAGAGAATCAATTTCCATATTGCTCCCCAATGAGTTAGCCACTCAATTCAAGAATATCGTCAAGACTATCCCAGTAATCCCACCAAATGCAGTGGGAACCGCTGAGTTGGAGATGGGTTCAGTATGGTTTGCCGTTGGGATACTCCTTACTCTGTCAATACGCCACCACTTCGTTGTATCACACTTCCTGGCTCCATATCAAATTGCACAGTCAGCAATGCCCCTGGCATTCTGGCTTGCTTTTTGGGTGCTCACGCATCCTGATTGGCAGGCCAGTTCAAACTTCTTCTGCTATTTCCATGACATAATTGACTAACCATTACTTCCAGTCACTTCCGCCTTGGTTTTCAAAATTGGGCGCTGCAGTGGTCACTCTCTATCAGATGAACATACAATCAGTTGTATGTTGTTTGTTTGTCACTTTTCAACTTCAGGAGAAGCATCCACTCTATTTTGGGAAACTTTCTTCAAGACACCCAAGAGGTGCAGACTGCATCTTCTCAAACTTCCTCTGACCCAGGAAAAGGATCAAGATTCTCTCTCCCAAGAGATCGCCAATCAGGTTCTTGATGCTCTCGCCAAAGTACATATGAGGACGTCAATTGCACTCATTAATGCTTCGGCGATATCTCATGCGCAACAAATTCTCGCGTTGTTGGACGCCGTGGATGGAGATGCCCACCGTTGGGTGAGAAGTCTTTTACGTTCTTCCTCACAAAAAGTAAACCCCATTCACCTTCTGGCTGCTGTATCGGCTGCTCTAAAACCCCATGTGTCCCAATCAGATCACTTACTCAGACTACTCCTAAACATGGCTGAAGCCCCCAGTTTGGCTTCTCTGATTTCCACCTTTCGTGAGCTAGCTTCCGCGTCAGACCTATCTACTGATATGCTTCAGGCAGTCTTTAAGAGAGAGTTTGAATTTGGTTTCCGCTCACCATGTGGCCTTGTCTACCATCAAGGAATCAGCGGATCAGATATGTGCTACCACAACTCTATCAAAGCATTACCTCACCACGTTTCCCACACCAGAAGGGGAACTTTATGATAGGATTTCCTAACAAAAATGTAGACGATGCGTCTGATGCTAGAGTAGGTGTTGAAGTGGGTCCAAACCCTGCCATAACCCCCGAGTCCAAATTGCCATTTCCGGAGTCAACTATAAATGACTTTGTTCAAGCCCATCCAGAAGAAACGATTCCTCCCACACTTTTACTCCCAATCTTCACCCCAGCTAAAAACCCTGACCTTGGGTTCAACATACCCACTATCTCTTCAGTCATTCTTGAGTCGGTCAAATCTCCAAATAAACAGAATTTCACTTATTTCCTTGTCTCTATGAGAATCAGTGTTAGTCTTCATCATGTATCCTTCAAAGCTCTGTTGGATACCGGAGCATTAGGGAACTTCATGAGCATCGAGTTTGCACAACAATTAAAATTGGAAATGGATGTGGGCGCCTCAGTAATGGTGGCCTCATCTGCTTACCAGTCTTTGTATATCATTTACCAGACGTTACACTTCTCAATCCACCAATATAACTTTTGCAATCAGTTTTTTGCCATGCTAAACCTGGTATTCCTGGTGATCTTGGGTGTGGGATAGTGGCGTCGACAACATGTAAAAATTCACTTAGAGACTAATACATTGTCGTTTACCAATGATGATTCAGAGGGAGAGTTCACTTTGATCAACACCCTCAAAAAACACAAGAAACCAGCTCTATCACAACCTTAGTTACTTCCGCGGGCATCCCGGCCAATTTTCCTGAAAGCCTAATGCAATACTGGGGAATCTTCGATATGGAAAAAGTGGACCATCTGCCAAAACATTCCATGTATGATTATAGGTTTTGAACAACCATGGAATTGGTGAACATTATCTGCCCGTTGTATCCTCATACAGCGGAGGAAGAGGTTGCACTCAATACCTGGTTGGACGATATGTTGAGAAAAGGCTGGCTGTTCAAAGAAACCTCTCATGTCACCTCCCCTATTGTACGTGCAAGAAAATTGGATGTATCACTCCATCCTTGCGTAGATTACAGTCACCTGAACAAAATATCAGTTACAGATCCCTACCCATAGCCTTTAGAATAGGCAGTCAGGCGATTGCCAAATCCATGTTTTTTCATAATTGGATCTGGTGAACGCTTTCAATCAAATTTGGGTGATGGAAGGCCAGTAATGGTTGACCGCAATCTGGACAAGGCGAGGCATTTTTCAATTTCGCGTAATGCATTTTGGTTTGAAAAATGCTCCTGCTACTTTTCAACGAATGATTGACAACACGTCAGGGGATCTCCAGTTCTCGTGTGCTATTGCATAAATTGATTATATCCTTGTCCATTCCCCAACCCCCAAACAACATGCTATCAAATTGGAAGTGATGGTGTCCGCCCTGCATAAATCAGGGTTGTTCCTCAAAGCTTCTAAGTGCGAGTTTTATAAGGAAGAGGTTACATTTCTCAGAAACCTAGTTCTCAAAGAAGGTGTCGCTATCCCTCCCAACAAATTAGATGTAATCTGAGAATGGCCAACTCTGACTACACAGAAGCAATTTTGTAGTTTCTTGAGAACAATAATTTTTTAAAAAATTTTCCCCCGCACTTTCTCAGTTGGCTGCTCCGCTCCATCCCCTCACTTGGAAAAATGTACAGTTGTGTTGTACCCCCAAATGCCAGAAGGCTTTCAAATCAATAAAAGAGTTGTTTGTGTCTCCTCCCATCTTGAAACATGCTGATCCCACCAAACCGTATATCATCACATGTGATGCTTCATTGGTAGCGGTGGGTGCGGTGCTGCTTCAGGACCATGATGGTCTTGAACATCCAGTTGCTTATTTTCCCAAAAATTCACCACTATGGAGCAATCTTGGGCCATTTATGATAAGGAACTGGTGGCTGTTGCATGGGCTTTAACTCATTGGCAATACCTGTTACAGGGTGCTCGTCATATGCTAACAGTTTGCACGGATCATCAGGCTCTCTTGTATTTCCGCAAACCCAAAAAATTAGTGCACCGGCAGGCCTGAACCTATCAGGACCTGTGCAGTTTCAACTTCAGATACGAATTTTTCAAAGGTGCACTCAATGTCCTCCCCAACTTCTTAGGTCGTAGCCCTGCTCACTGTCCCTTGCAATCTGAGGAAGTAGATCTCATTACCATGATTTCTGCCACTCAGATCCTGTTGATCGTTCCCTCTGTTGTTTCCTCCACTGCGCTGTCTCCAAATGAACCATTGTTGGCCCAAGTGTTGGCCGCTCAAACAGCTTGCCCTGAGGGCGTGGAGTTGGTCAAGCAGTTGACAAACTCGAGTCCCAAACACTCCATATATTCCTTAGAAGAGGGGCTCATTTACTTCCATTTCTCATGTGTGGGTTCCCCCCTTCGCCCGAAAGTATTCCGCGCACACCATGACTCTCTTACAGTTGGACACCCCAGTAACAAGAAATGCATCAATCTGATCAAGCGTACCTTCAATTTGGCAGGACTGATCAAAGAGGTTCCAGCTTGGATCGCCAATTGTGTTACCTGCGTTAGGGCCAAGTCAGATCGCTCTGTTAAGAATGGCCTCCTACACCCTTTACGGCAGGCGGAAGGTCTGTGGACCTCGGTATATGTAAATTTTATCATCAATCTCCCCTGTTCTAATGGGTTCTCATCGATAATGGTGGTGGTAGATCACTTTACAAAATTTTCCCTTTTTATCCCTCACACTTCTGCGATTACATTGAAAGAAACTGCCTGTCTTTTTGTACAACATGTGTTTTTGATGTTCAGTCTTCTCCAGGAAATCATTAGTGACTGGGGTACTCAGTTTACTGCACACTTTTGGAATGAACTCCTATCGATCCTGAAGATAACCCCCTGTCAATCCATGGCGTATCACCCCCAGTCTGACGGTCAGACTGAGCGGGTTAATCAAGTCCTCGAACAGTACCTGCATTGCTATGCCACAGCAGCGCAGGATACCTGGTCTGGTGACTTGCCTCTCACTCAATTTGCATACAATAATGGGACCCACACATCCATGGGGTTTTCACCATATGAAGCAACGTTGGGTTTAAATTCATCGTTTTCAGTCAGGGCATGCTTGTGACCTGAAGTTCAAGCTGCCACAGATCATGCTACCCATATTCGTTCAACTCAAGCCTTGGTATGAGAACACCTCACCAAAGCTATCGATGACTATAAGCGATTTGTGGACTGTAAGCACCTTCCAGATCATGATTTTACTGTGGGTTCTTACGTCATTCTTGATACCCATCATTTGCGAATTCAAGCCCCTTCCCACAAGTTCGCCAGTAAGTGTTCAGGCCCTCACTTAGTGGAGCAAGTATTGGGTAATGGGGCATTCCACCTGAAGCTTCCCACACATTGGAAGCAGCACCCAGTCTTCCATGTTTCCCAATTGTCACCCTTCAAGGGTGTAATTCCTATGAACCCAGAACCAATTGTCATCAATAGCGAGGAAGAGGATGAGGTAGAGGCTATCTTGGCATCTCGAAAATTGTGGCGTTCAGTTCAATATCTCTTGGCCTGAAAAGGATACCTGGCCTATGAAAATAGTTGGGTCAAAGCGCGCAATTATGCGAATTTCATGGCCCTGGTTGAAGCCCTCCACACATCCCACCCTGAGGCTCCCCATCCCCCTCAGAAAATTGTGACAATTATGGCTATCAAGCTACCTAAAGCACACAAGAATGTGGCTCTGGCGCAATTTCCTGGTGGGGGTGCCATTCCTTTGGAAAAAGGAAAGGGTAATGTAAGTCTCGGGGAACATCCTTTGGCTCTCAATCAGGCCATCTTCCTGTTCCCAAATAAGAAGACACTGAAGAGGATGGTGGTACTCCTCATCACTCAGGGCAACCTCACTCACGTAGTAGATGAGCGATGGGTAACAGCTCGTCCACTTTGGATACACCCCCAATACCCACACTTACCTCAGCAGAACTGTTGTGGGGAATTAGCAAAATCTGTGTTGAGTTTATCAATTTGAAATTGGTCAGATTTAATTCAGCCAGCAATCTGGTTGATGCGCAAAATTTGAATGGCTGTAAAGGCACAAAGGATGAGATATCATCTGGATCTCTGAAAGATCCAATTTAATCTCCAGACCAGTTGAACAAATATTGGGCACCATCAACGTAAGTTCAAAGCCCTCATATAGTAATTTGGGCGCTGTGCCTGATATGCTGCTCTTGACCAAACAAACAGTTAAATGACTGAGCGTGGGTGGGTTGGCCGTCCCAAACCCGTTCCCAACAAAATGGACCTGTCCCTATAAGGGATAGCCTTGGGGGATTCCCGTTGCCCATCGGGCCAAACGCCATCATGCTAATCATCAGAAATGTAGTTGAGCCTTAGGTTGGATGTTTGAGGTCAAACTGATAGAGACTCAGCCCACCACCAAATTTTGCGATGTCAGTTCCCAAAGAATAAGCCCTATTCTCAAACAATGCGCCAGTCAGGCCAAATTTGTTGGGTCCTGACCCCATCCTGTCATTACCCAACTGGCCACTATTTAATCAGTTGCATGGCACTGAGAAAATTGTTGGTCAATTTTCTTACTTTCCTTTCCCAATAAAATTTTACCAAAAAAAATTATTTGTTTATTTTCCATCTTGACTGCACCCCAGGATGGCATTTCCCTGGTGGTTCATCGCCCCATACTCTGGGTGGGCGTTACCAATTCTTTTGGTCACCATGGCTCCCTCTATCGCCAACTGTGCCCGGCGAGTCTGATACTTTTGGTCCTACAACCCCACTCTTGTTAATTTCTGATATCAATACACGGGTATCTTATGGCCCTATGTATAACAATGGAAAGAGAGAATCAATCTCCATATTGCCCCCAATGAGTTAGCCACTCAAGCCAAGAATCTCGTCAAGACTATCCCAGTAATCCCACCAAATACAGTGGGAACCGCTGAGTTGGGGATGAGTTCAGTATGGTTTTCCGTTAGGATACTCCTTACCCTGTTGCTACGCCACCACTTCGTTGTATCACACCTCCCAGCTCCATATCAAGTTGCACAGTCAGCAATGCCCCTGGCATTCTGGCTTTCTTTTGGGTGCTCACGCATCCCGACTGGCAGGCCAGTTCAAACTTCTTCTGCCGTTTCCATGACACCCAAGTTGGCTCTCTATTGACAGAATTAACCCAACTTTGTATCAAATGGAATACCCAGCGAATGACAGATAACGCACTTATTCTTCAATCAGCGTCTCCCAAATAACTCCAGCTTATTCATCAGGATACACAACTGGAAGTTGTTAGTCAGGCTGAGCATCAATGAGCCTTCCATCTTCTGATTGGTGAGACAAGAGAGTATGTAGACATGCAATGGCACTTTGATACCCTTTGACAGGCCAATGAGGAATTGGTACATAAACAAGCCTCCCTTGTTAAAAATATAAATGATGCCAATCAACAAGTGGATAACGCTAGCCATCAGCAAACCTGACTGCAGAACATACTCAAAGAAGTTCTCTCGCAATTACAAGCTGTGGAACAAAAACTAAACGTGGAGAGGAAATTTCGCCAAGAGTTGCAACAACATATGAAACGCTGCAACAGGAATTTCAGGATGGGTGATGTAAATGCTATTCAGTTAAGGTGGAGCAGTTGATCAATGAACAGTTCGTGGGACCTTCCAGAGCTGGTGGGGAGTGGGGCAGTTAGTGACGACTTGGGAGAAGAATGCTACGAATCAGCAAATGAATATCCCTCGGGCAGTACGATGGACCCCCCGCGTAAAACCACTTCTTCTTATTCCTTTTTGATGGGTTCAAGTCCATCCAGCCAGATGTATGATAACGCACAAAGGAATGGTTCCTGCAGTCACTCCGAAGTCAATTCACCTGCTCCTTGCAGCAGAAACCTAGAACAAAGTGAATCCATTTGTATCAAAAAATACCTCCTTTCAGTCGTGACAGGAACCTACATGGTTACTTTAAGAGTTTTTGATTTGCTGTGGAAGGGGCTACTGATTGACAGAAAGCAAAACTGTTGCTATCCGCTCTAGATGTGGAAAGCGCTGACCAAGTTACCTCCTATCTTCCAAATAACTCCGTATCATATGAGCAATCTAAAGCTATTGTTGTCCAGCTGTTTGGGGGCGCTACCAAGATGTCCCAAGGGAAAGCTGATTTTATGACGATACAGTTCAACTGAAACAAGACCCTGTTAGAATTTGCTGAGCGTTTTTTGGCATAAGCACACGTCCTACTTGGAGCTAACATTTTAATCACTGAGGATGTTGGTATAGCGATGATGGCAGCTATCAAACCATATTGGGAACTATATAATGCTATGTCTCACGTGTTGGATGGAGATACTGGACTTATTCAGATCAAGAACACCTTATGTCAACTCTCCGCCACAAACGGAACCACCAACATAGCCTGAAAATTCGTTGCTGCCCTCACTCCAAACCCTACAGGATATAGGCCGCAGTGACTGGGTTATCAGTCATTGGACTGTATTCGTCCCTCATATGACTCAATGGATCATTTTCGGCCTATGTATGCTTCACCCATTTGCCTGTGACCTTAGAACCATACTGGTAACTTCCAACCTGGTTCTTCGCCCCAACCCATGGACATGAAACTTTTATGAACACTTGCTTCCAGTGCGGATGAAGAGGGCATTATGTGGGCAATTGCACTAGCAAACCACAAGTGTATGCAATGCCAACTGAGAAAGACAAGCAGGGAAAAGCTCAAGTAGAGTTGAAACGGGACGCTCTATCTCCGCTGAGTCTAAATCACTTGTCCTTAACAATTCTCAAACATCTTTTTCATAGAAGTCAAACCTCAATCGGATGATTTGTTATGCCAGCAGCTTTTGTTGGATACCCCTGCTTCTGCTTCAAAGAGTAAAAGTTTACCCCATTGGGCCGAGTTCCACTAAGATGTGCAGAAGCCATATGCGTGGCAGATCCTGGAGCAGACTGGCACCAGCAACGCGGATCCTTTGACGAATGTCACCTCTTTAGTAGGGGTAATGTAGCCATTCCAGTGGAGAAAATCACTAGTGAGTACCCTCAGGTTGGCAAGGGCATTCCTTCCTTTTTGAGTCATACAAAGCCCTTGAACGTACAAGTAATAAACACTAATGGTTCTTCTTACTCAGAATGTTCTACTGTGACATTTTCGTTCAAAACATAAAAATTCGCACTATCATATACATGGGAGCACCAGTGAACATAGTTTCCACCTGGTTGGGGGCTAAACTTCTGTTGAAACTGGATGTGGACCATTGAGTAGTATATGGAACCATGGGAACGCACAGCACCGTGTCTGAAGAAACATATAATTCATTGCCTTTGCGTTTTGGGTCAGTACAGGTGTCCGCACTGGCAGTGGTTTTGCCAAACAACAACTACAACATGTTAATCGGCGCAGTTTCTATGAGGAAATTTGGCGTTGTGATAAATATGGTGGAGGAAACTCTTACTAATTTAGGCCAACAGATTCTCATGTATCTCTCCACTTGTGGGATCCCGATGGATCCATTCCTCTCCAGAAAGATCAATCTAGCATACAGCAATGGTGTGATTTCTGTTCAGTATTGATGACTGAGTTGGTGAACCAGGATCCTCCCCTAACAGATATATGAGTACAAAGGGATCTCGCTTTGGGCAACGCGTGTTCTGAGCCTACCATCTGGACACCAAAGCTTAGTAGGGACTGGGCTTGAAATCGATGGCCCTAAGGGGCTTTATGGAGAAATTATGGCGCCTCACTCGCACTCATGGCTCAAACCACATGTGGCTCCAGGGATACTGCTACCAGAGCATGGTGAGGTGAAAGTGCTGCTAGCGAACTTACAGAAGAAGGCAATAACAATCTGGCGGCACCAAGTGGTGGCTTACCTACACTTAATCCCTATAGAGGAATTTCGTCATATTCATGATTTTGGCTTATGGGAGGACCTCAGACTACCAGCAAGCTCACTGTTTGGTGTACTGACCATGCATCCGCAGGAAGCGCTTATGGGATTATTGGAAGAACACCAAGATGAGGCTATGGCACTGTTTGAAAAATATCGGAATATTTTTGCACATGACAATCATGATTTGGGGTGCACTCAAGGGGTGGTACATTGGATAGACACGGGAAATCACCCTCCCATTCAATAACAACCTATTAGATTTTCAAGAGTGGTGGATGAGGTCGTCTCCAACAAAGTGGATAAAACTTATAATGCAAGGAATACTAGAGCTGTTGAACAGTCCGTGGGCATCACCTGTGCTCATTGTAAAGAAAAAAGATGGCTCAAATAGAGTGGTTATTGACTATTGTAAACACAATACTGTAACAAAGAATTCTTCCTACCCTCTTCTGCGGATTGATGATGCATTAGACCAATTGGGTGGGGCGAACTATTTTTCCACCATGGATCTGATCTCAGGATACTGGCAGATCAAATTGCCATTAGTGGAACGGGAGAAATGTGCGATAATCACCTCAATAGGGTTGTTCCAGCCGACTCACATGCCGCAAGGATTGTCTAATGCTCTGTCTACATTCCAGCAGGCCATGGATACAATTTTAGGTGAGTTGAAGCTGTTCTGCGTCCTAGTTTACATTGACAACATCAATGTGTTCTCGCAGATGTTTACAGAGCACCTGGCCCACTTAGAACAAGTGTTTCAGCACCTCGCTGCTGCTAATATCAAAATTAAACCTCAGAAGTGGCATTTCTTTAAAGAACATAAGGAATACCTTGGGTTCATCAAGGATTCAAATGGGCTTAAACTGCAGCCAGCTAAGGTAGAAGCAATAAGCAAGATGACTCACCCAGGGAATAAGCGGGACATTCAGGTGTTTCTGGGGATGTTCAAGTAATAACAACAGTTCATTCCCCTTTTTCAGTTGCATCAGGGCCCCACTTTTTTTTAGTTTTTAAAGAAAAATGCCTTTTTCTATTGGATGGAATGATGTCAGAATGCTTTCAATGTGTTGCAAACTGCATTAGAAAAGCGCACACATTTTGCAATATCCCAACTTTGACAAACAATTCATAATGCAAATGGATGCATCCCTCACCGCTATAGGGGCAGTATTATCCCAGAAGGACAATGACGGCGTGGAGCATTCTGTAGCATTCTGTAGTCAAAGTTTGAACTGCCACAAACAAAACTACACCATAACTGATCAGGAGTGTTTAGCAGTGATCTACACTTACAAACAGTTTTGGGTATATTTGCATGGGGTAAGATTCCAAGTAGTGACATATCAAACTTCCTTGCGCTGGCTACAGAATCTTTGTGAACTGGAACAATGGCTCGCATGTTGGTCTCTGAAGCTTCAAGCATATGATTTTTAAATTTTACATCAATCAGGAGCAAAACATCAAAATGCAGATTGTCTTTCTTGGTTGCCCACGGTCGCTATCATGGCAGATCTAGATGACATAATGTATGAGAAGATGGTGGCGAAAATATGCCAGGATGAGCCGCCGCAGGTGATCAAGGTGTTAGATGGTCTCAGGGAGGATACCTTCATATGTGGGGAAGAACTATATAAGTGGATTGGAGGCGTGACGTTGAGTTTCCCTAAGCCTTCAGTTAGACCCTTGATTATAGTGGATGCTCATCAGGCTGTAGGACATAGGGGATTGCGAAAAACGCTAGATTTTGTGACCCCAATACTACTGGGAGAGCATGCATTATGACGTATTGGAAATGGTTAGCTGTTGCTTCAGTGTCAAGTGGAAAAGCCTTTCCTCAAGAAAACCACATAGCAGCTAGTTAAACCCCAATTCGCCTGGCACATCATTTCCATTGAAGTAGTGGGACCTCTGCTGACTAACGCTAACCGTTATAAGTATATAATCATTGCCATCAATCATTTGACCTGATGGGTGGAGGCCAGGGCTATTAGCAACTTGGGTGTGGTCACCACTGCCAAATTTATTATGGAGTGTGTGATACAGCGACATGGCTGCCCACAGTTCATTCTGATGGATAACGGAACCAACTTCACTTCACATATTTTGCCAAAGTTGAATGAGTTAATGGAGATCTGGGGGATTTTGACCACTCCCTATCATCTGGAATCAAATGGGATGGTGGAGCGAGTCAATGGAACCCTAGTGAACATACTCCACAAATTGGTAATGGATCAGCCCCTATAATGGAGTGCCCTTCCGCCTACTGCTGTGTTCGCTTATAATATCAGTTATCATTCAGTCACTGGTAAGAGCCCATTTCAACTGCTATATGGTCAACATCCGGCTCTGACTGCCTTGCTCTATTTGTGTAGAGGACACTGGTGGTGTGAATCCTCAGCGTTATTTGAAGACACTTACAAATACATTGATCAATCTGCAAATGGAAGTCTATTCCACCAGTTTGGCCAAGAAGATTCATGATCAAGCGGCCAATCAGAAGTGACAGAGTGAACTTCCACTGTTCGCCATAGGGACCAAGTCTTATTCCATGACCAGCACGGATTTGGGCGGAAAAACAAGCTCTCCAACATTTGTGCTGGGCCATTTGAGATAATCTAGAAGACCGGCTTGGATGTCTACACTATTAAGGAACCCGCTGGGGGTCAGATTATCAACTGGGTCCACGCAAAGTTGCTCTGAGCATATAAACAGTAAGAACCTATCATCCAGTCAAAGAGGGGGAGGGGCAATGTTGGGAAGTTGATATGACTGGATGATACACTACCCATATTGGTGGATCAGAGGAGGATCAAGATGAGTCTCAAGATTTACGAAAATGGTTATATGAATTATAATTGAGCAAAATGATGACCATTCAGTGAATTGAGAGGATTTATGCCAAGATTCATTACAAATGAGAGTAGTTCGAAAAGGAAAGAAGAATAGAAGATTACCAAGCCAAGGATGCATCCAGCTTACCAAACTGAGACATAAAGAGTCACATGGAAAATTAAAGGGGATAATCTTTTATGAGTGATACAAAAGTGCAGATATGTCTACAATTTATATCAAAATAAAGGTAGAAACAAGGGTGATAGCTCCGTATATATTTTATCAAGAATTATTAAGAAGTCAGCGATCCTCATATCGTCTGATTTGGTTGCTCAGTGGCTAATACCCTGTATTAACTGACTTGGCAGAATCAAGCTTAGACGCCAAAAATTAACAGGCACAATTCTGATTAGTACCATTTTGACATGGGTTCAATTCATTACTAATTTTAAAAGTGAATTTAATTGGGATTTTTTAGAATGGGTGAATGATCAGCGTATCCTCAAAATGTAATTGAGGGATCCAGGAGGTTAATCCACAATCCATTTTTCTATTAATGACTCAATCTGACTATATTGTCTCATTACAAGATATTCAGTACTAATGGTGATTTTGGATATTTTCTGGGAATTTCTGGGCAGCTATGATAGAAGTAGAATGGGCCCTAGGGTCCTATATAAGGCCCCTAGATCTACTAAATCTCTCTAAAAAAACTCCTTATCATCTTTACCAAGGAAGTAGAGGAAGATTTGGGTAGAGAGGAAGTGCCATGGGAGCAATAACAGTAATTATTACTCATCTACCACGTGAGTTAGATCACTTAACCAAGATAAGTGGTTTAATGGCACCTTAGGTCCATTTTCACCCTGATGGGGATGCTGGTCATGATATAAACAGAGGGGCTGAGCTTTCAGACTTACAACTATCATGCTAGGACCTTAAATTACAAACATATAAGTTTTATTATTGCATTGCCTAGGGCGAAACACCAGAATGAAGATTGCCTATTCTGACTGATTACTGTCACCATAGCAGCGGATTTAAGGGACCTCATGTTTTTTAAATTGATCAACATCAAATACTCTCATGAACAGCAATAAATATTAAAATCTTTGAGCAAATGCATGCCAAAACCTCATGGAAAACAACATAATATCTAAAGTATATTAATAGAGTCAGTTTAAACTTTCCAAAACCAGTGGAAAGGGCAAACTCTATAATGAATGCAAAGGAAGCAGTTTTCCATGGAGGACTATGCAAAACAATGGAGTTCCTGAAGACTTGGCACTTTTTATATATAATGTATGACCTTTGATGTCCTAAAATGATCTCAAGCCACCATCAGTGTCAAGTAAAGAAAAAACTTTGCAAAAGGATTTTATGCAAAAATTGAAACCTCATTTTGCTTATCAAATTGTATCCATTGATGTTGTTGGCCCCCTTTCCACCAGTGTGAAATGTGTGAAGTATATTATAGTGGTCCTAGACCATCTAATGAAATGGTGTAGGCATGATCCATATGAGTCCTGAAACTATGACTGTGAAAAAGTTCATCATTGAGAGAATCATATAGTGACATGCTTGTTCAAAGCTCATTATCATAAAAAATTGTACTAACTTCACCTCATTTGATATACTAAAACTGTAACAATTCTGATATGACAGGACAATAATCGTGAAATGCTAGGGTGGATCAGGAAGAATCCTCTTAATAAAATATCAGTTATTATTATTCCTGTGCCTTTAGAGAAGGCAATATTGGGATATAACAGGTTTATTATTGGATCGCCTCTAAATAAGGCGATGTTAACATTTGATGAATACAAATTGTAACGCCTACAATTAGCGCGATAGGGAATTAAAGAATAACAAGCCAAAACAAGGAAAATCGGTGGAACAGAATAGTCCAAGCTATGAGAGTGGTATTATCTGAAGCTGCTGTATATAAGCAATATGGGCGATTAAGAAAAGGGAGTTGTTAAATAGTTGAGAGTAAGCGAAACAGTGAGAGTCTGCTGTAATTATTATATTAAATAAAATAGAGTTGTGGGAGCGAATGCTCCATATTTATTAGAAGTTTATTCTGTTGTTTTTAGGATGATGATCATCACATCGTTGGTCCTAATTGCTCAGTGGGTCAAACCCTGTGCAAAAAATTTTACGGCATATCTCTTATATACCGCCAATTTTATAACAGTGGTGCTCACTACAGGGGTCCCATTGATCAGTTATAAAAATAATAAAAACTCAGTAGCCTGCTATGTTGCAGTCCAGTTGCTTTGATAAGAAATCTGCACTACACGCTGGGGCCATTGCTTTTTGAGTAATTGAAACTTGCATTGGCCACTGTGCTTAAAAGACAAGATGAGCTGCTCCAGGAAGTTTGCAGTGAAAATCTGCTGCCATTTGATCGTAAAGGAAATATTCATGAGATTTTTTTGATGATTTGAGTTTACAACTGAAGGAACCTTGAACTGGCGAAAGGTGAAACTGTTGATCTCAGCCTTGGATGTCAGAAATGCTGACAAAATCGTTTGTTACCTTCCATATAGTTCCGTTACATACCATAAAGTTAGGGAGATGGTGCTGCAGTTGTTTGGAGGAACTGCAAAGATGTTGCAGCGGAAAGCTGAGTTCTTGACCATCAGGTTTCAGCGAAATGAGACCCTCACCACATTTGCTGAGCGATTTACAGTGGAAGCCCATGTGTTGATTGGTGCAGGGATTTTATCTGAAGTTGATGTGTGCATTGCTATGTCCTCTTCGGTGAAACCATACCCTGAGCTTTACAATGTCATGGCCCCATTGTTGGAGAATGATGTACCACTTCTTAAACTTTTTCAGTTTGTACGTCGCTTAGCTGTAACTTTCCCTCAACCCAACATCAAACAGATTCACACTGTCGTCATTGCTGACCCTAATCATGTGGGGGGAATCAACCGTTGGTGCAGGTTCTGCCAGGTTACTCACCACAGTCCAATAGCTGTCCCATAATTGCTGATCAACAATTGAACAACCACCTCTTCATCCCTAAATACGTTTATTGACACAGGTGTTCTACTAATGTGGGTATAGTTATGCCGATCATCTTCAAAATACCCTTCCAGTTGGCCAACTTATAATAAGCACAGACGTAGGACCTTTGGAGTAAGTTGTTTTAATTGCGGTCGCACTGGGCACATGGGATGATGGTGCCAAAATTGACGGATCCCTTACATACAACAGGATCAAAGTTATCAGGGAAAAGTCAGAGTGGATTAGAGATGTGACTCTCTACTTCCGCTATCTCAAATTCATAAGTCCCACCTGAATCTACTGTATTAATTGCACCAGAAGCCTCCCAGTATGACGATACCTTCCTCTACCAACAGCCAGTTGGGGGAGTAAATGTGCTTCATCAAACACAAGTCAAAGAAATGGCGGACACAAGGTTTCCGGAGCAACCAAAGCCTTACACTTGTCAAATGTTTGACCAAAGTCCATCAGACCAGCTCGAAATGTTTGCAGATGTGTTGTCTCTAAGAGGAGTAGAGGTCGCCCTTCAAGTGAACGCTATTATAACAGAGTACCCTACAGTTAGTGTGGGTATTATGAGTTTACTGGGAAAATGTGAACTGCTGAATGTAGTAAATAGCCAGCATTCATCTTACTCGGAGTGCACTTACTGTGACATTGTGGTAACCAAAACCCAAGTACAAGCTATAATTGATATGAGCGCTCCTGTTAACATTGTCTCCACTAAGTTGGCTGCGAAGTTATCTTTAAAACCTGACATAGACCACTGGATGGTATATGGGACTGTTGGGGCGGAAACCACGGTCTATGAAGGAGCATATAGTGCGCTACCCTTGCGGTTCAGATCTGTTGTTGAAGTTGCTCCAGTGGTAGTATTACCAAATAGCAACTACAATCTGTTGATTGGGACTGCCTTTATGCGACACTATGGGGCTGTTGTTAACATGATGGAAGAGACCCTCGCTATTTTGGGACAGCGAATCCCAATTTATTTTACCTCCAGTGGAGTGCCGAAGGGTTCAGTGCATATGGGACAAATCAACCTTGCATACAGTGATGGGTGATTCCAGTGCACTATCATCAATTTAAAACGGAAAACTTGGGCCCATCCTCATCAGATATATGAATATAAAGGGCTACCGCTTAGAGCAGCTGGAGCTATAACCATTCCCTCTGGACACCAAGTAATAGTAGACACTGAGTTAGAGGTGGAAGTGCCAGCTGAGCTCTATGGTGAGCTCATTGGGCCTTATCAGAAATCGCAGTTTGAGCCCCACGTGGCTCCAGGCATCATTCTTCTGGGCCATGGGGAGATCAAGATATTGATAGCAAATCTTCAGATCAGAACAATTTGAATCCTCCGGCATCAGATTATAGCATATTTACATCTGAACCCAGTTGAGGAGATCAACCAGGTTCATGAGTTTGGTTTTGGATGAATTTGGTATGCCAATTGAGCCACCTCCCAGTGTAATGGCGGTTGTGCCACGGGAGAATTTAATGGGGTTATCAAAAGATCAGAAGGATTAGGAGGAATATTTACTTCAAAAATATAGAGATTTTTGCGGTTGACTATCATGATTTGGTTGCGCTCAGGGGGTTGTTCATCAACTGGACACAGGGGATCATCCCCCATCAGGTCTTGTCCAATCCGCTGATCAAGGGCAGCTGAAGAAGTCGTCACTGAGGAGATTGACAAGCTGCTAGAGCCATGAATGCTTGAACCATCTAAGAGTCCATGGTCTTCGCTTGTCCTAATTGTTTAAAAGAAGGATGGTACTAACTACATAGTAATCGACTACTGGAAGCTCAATAGTGTCACAAAAAATACTCATAACCTCTGTCACGGATTGATGATGCACTGGATCGGTTAGGTGGAGCTCACTACTTCTTAGCAACGGACTTGATATCCAGTTATTGGCAAATTGAGTTGCCAGCGGCAGAACAAGGAAAATGCGCCATAATCACATTCAAAAGATTTTTCCAGCCAGCTCAGATGCCACAAGGGTATGTAATGCCACAGCTACGTTCCAACAAGCAATGGACACCATTCTGGGTGATCTGAAGCTGTCATGTGTACTCATGTACCTTGATGATATTTATGTCTTCTCTCGCACGTTCACTGAACACCTTACCCATTTGGAAGAGGTATTTCACCAACTGGCTGAGGCCAATATTAAGATCAATCCCTGGAAATGCCACTTCTTCAAGGACCAGCTGGAGTACCTCGGTTTTGTGGTGGATGCAACTGGGCTGAGACCCTAACCCTCCAAGGTGGAGCTATCCAGAAGATGACTAAGCCAGTTAGTAAATGGGACATTCAGGTGTTTTGGGGATGGTTTGTTATTACTAATGCTTCAAACCCAAATTCAGTTGCATTGGAGGTCCACTGTTTGAGCTACTAAAGAAGGATGCCATGTTCGAATGGACGGAATGGCGCCAATGTGCCTTTGATACCACTTGAATGGCGCTAATTAGTGCGCCCATGTTACGCTAACCTAATTTCAATAAGGAATTTATAGTGCAGATGGATGCATCACTTTCCGCTGTTGGGGAGGTCCTGTATCAGAAGGACGATGAAGGGGAGGAGCACCCCATGGCATACTGCAGTCATATCTTGAATTGCCATGAATGAAACTACACTGTAACCAAATGAGAGGTTTTAGCGGTGATTTATGCATATAAGCAGTTCTGAGTCTACTTGCACGGAGTAAAGTTTAAGGTTGTAACAGATTATGCATCATTGCGCTAGTTACAAAACTTGAAAGAGCCTGAGGGGCGGCCAGCCTGATGAGCTCTTAAGCTGCAAGCTTATGACTTTGAAATTCTTCATCAACCAGGAGCAAAGCACCAAAACGCCAATTGTTTATCAAGATTGCCAACAATAGCAGTTACAGCAGATATAAGTGACATAATTTTTGAAAAAATGCCTAGTGGAAAGTATGATGATGAACTGCCCCAAGTGATTAAAGCGTTGGACAAGATGCAGACAAATACCTTCCAGTGGAATGGAAAATTATATAAAATGGATTGGCAATTCTATAGTAAATTTTCCACGACCCTCAGCACGGCCAGGAATTATTATGAGCGCCCACAAGGCAGTTGGACATGGTGGGGTGCGTAAGGCAATGGAGTTGTTGCACCCTCGGTACTATTGGGAAAGTATAAATTTCCTCGTGCTTGAAACCATTTCATGTTGCCATCAGTGCCAAGTGGAGAAGCCATTCCGCCATAAGACTTCATACCAGTTAGTGAAACCTCACTTTGCTTGGCATACAGTCTCTATTGATGTTGTTGGTCCCTTGCCAACAGGAGCTAAACGGTGTAAGTACATTCTGGTGGCTATTGACCACTTGACCTGGTGGGTTGAGGCAAGGGCAATACGGGCTTTGGGGGTGGTTACAGCGGCCAAGTTTGTAATGGAATGCATTATCCAGCGCCATGGCTGCCCTCAGTTCATTTTCACTAATAACAGATTCAACTTTACTTCGCACATCCTCCCCAAACTAAATGAGATTATGGGTATCCATGGAGTTCTGACAACCTCATACCACCCTGAGACTAATGGAATGGTCGAATGGGTGAATGGAACTTTGGTGAACATACAATGAAAATTAGTAATGGATCGCCCTTCTGATTGGAGTTCTCTTCTTTCCACTGCCATGTTTGCCTATAACATTAGTTATCATTCCGCCACGGGGAAGAGTCCCTTCCAGCATTACTTTATTCATGTGTAGAAGACACCGGCGTAATGGAACCCCACCACTACTTGACAAACCTCGCGAACAATCTGATCAGATTGAAAACTGAAGCATATTCCTTCAGCTTAGCCAAGAAGATTAGGAATTAGGCCACCAATCAGGTATGTCATAGCGGACTGGAAACATTCAAGGATAGTGATATGGTTCTCTTCCATGATCAACATGGATTTGGGTGGAGACACAAGCTGGCCATTATTTGGACTGGTCCATTCGAAGTTATAGAGAAAACTGGGGTTGATGCTTATACCATCAAGGATCCCGCAAGTGGTCAGATCATTAACTGAATAAATATGAAGTTCCTCCAACTATAAAAACAATAGGAGCCTTATTGTCCAGTCAAGGAGGGGTTAATGTCATGATGCTGATATGACTGGATGATAATCATAGGACAGGTAGGGCATAATCTGCCAAAAGTGGCATCAGATATGAGTATTTGAGTGCCTCGAGATGAGGCGATATTGAGATTAACAGGTTTTATTAGATATAACGGTTTTATTATTGGGTCGCCTCTAAATAAGGCAATATCGACTTTGATGAATACAAGTTAAATCGCCTACAATTAGGGAGATAGCAAATTAGAGAATATTCAGCCGAAATGAGGAGAATTGGTGGAACCAAATAGGCCAAGCTATGAGAGTGGTATCATCTAAGCTGCTGTAATATAAGCGAGATGGGCGATTAAGAGGAGGTGGTTGTTAAGTGAATTAAGGGTAAGCAGAATAGAGAAGAATCCGTGATATCAAGTATATTTAATAAAAGAGATTGTGGAGCAAGTGCTCCATTTTATCTATAAGTTTATACTGTTGTTTTGTGGATAACGATCATCATATCATTGGTCCTGATTGCTCAGTGGGTCAAACCCTGTGCCAAATCCGCTGGCGTATCTATTGATACCACCTAATTTATAACAGATACTCTCCACCAAATTGTGGCTAATGATGTCATAATGTTCAATACTTGGGCCAAAGCAAAAGTAACTAAAACCTTAAAATTACCAAAGAATCTCAAACAGAGGTGTCAAAACCTTATGCAAAATAGATTATTGATCAGGGTTTGGACCTCCAACCTGGATGTTCAACTGACCTACCTTTGCTTAACAACTTACAAGTATCCATTACCATGAAACCTTAGCAGATAACTTCCCACATATTTGCTCTAGTCTAATATAGCGCCTGGAATCAGGCAGCAGTCACAGTGTACACACAATAAATCCCTCTGAAAACTTCTCAAAATTTACTTATGTGGATATAGCAATAAACAAGGTGCGAGTTCAAGCCATTGTCAATAGTGGTGCTCCTATCAATATATTCAGCACAAAGATGGTTAATAAACTGAAAATTTCGCATAATGTTTCCCACTGTCAGGAATATGGTACAGTTGGAGCGCATACAAATAAATCTCTGGATGCACATAGTACCCTACCTCTCAGATTTGGATCTATTGTAGTGACAGCACCTGCCATAGTGTTGCCAAATACAAACTATGATATTCTAATCAGGACCGATTTTCTAAGGAGATATGGAGCTGTTACCAATCATAAGGACGATATTCTCACCATTTTTTGCTAGGCTATCCCGATTTACTATAACATGGATGGGGCATTTGAGAAAAAGAAACCCAGCCTATTCATAAATCTGGCCTACAAAGATGGGGTTTCACCAATTGAGTATGCCAAAGCTCAATCAAAGATAAACCACTACCCAAACATATTAATGTTTCAAAGGGCATCTTACTTTGTTCAAATCAGCACATCACTATACCATCTGGAGATCAAGTAATCATCCCATCAGGACTGACAATCAATATCTTGGAAGTACTTTATGGTGAAGTATATCAATCATGGTCTAAATCTCAATTTGAGCCAAACATCGCCCCTTTTATTATCATCTCTGGTCATGGAGAAATACAAATCTTGTGTGCAAACCTGCAAAATTGGTCCATCTCCATCAAATGACTTCAAACAATCGCATTCCTGAATCTATTCCCTACCTCAGAAATTCATTCATTCCATGAGTTTGGAACTTTTGTCTAATTAGGGCTTCCCAATAAGGACTTACTAAGCATCAATAATGTTGTCTTTATCGCCGATTTAAGCAACCTGACCAATATTGAGAAAGGACAAGCTCAGGAGTTATTCTCTAGATGTTAGGAAATATTAACATAAGATGATTATAACTAGGAATGTTAAGGGTGTCATCCACAATGTTATTACTGGAGATCATTAATTAATTCAATTAAGCCTGATTAGATGCTCAAAATCATCAAGGGAAGCTTTAGTCAAGGAGATTAAGGAACTCAATGATCGTATCATGTAGTGCCTTAAAAAGTCCATGGGTGGCACTAATTTTAATAGTGAAGATAAAGGATGGATGCAACCGAGTAGCCATTGATTACCAGAAGATAAACAACGTCACAAATAAGGACACATACCCTATGCCACAAATTGACGTTGCCTTGGATAGGCTAGGGGGCGCGAAGTTCTTCTCAGCAATGGACCTTATCAGTGGGTATTAGAAAATAGATTCCCCAATGAGGAGCGCAAGAAATGTGCAATTATAACACAAGAAGGTCTATTCCAGCCGACAAGAATGCCTCAAGGGATCTGCAATGCCCACTTACCTTCCAGAAGGCCATAGTCACAATCCCTGGAGAGTTAAAGTTGTCATGTGTACTAGTTTACCTTGATGATATCAACATTTTCAGCCACACTTTTGACGACCACCTAGAGCACTTAGAGGGGGTTCTCAGAAGGCTAGCAGCTGCAAACTTGAAATTTAAGACCAAAAAGTGCCAGTTCTTCAAAAACCAACTGGAATACTTCAGATTTGTAATTGATAAAGTGGGTCTTCAGCCCCAACCCTCTAAGTTAGATGCCATCTCCAAAATGAAAAAGCCTGAATCCAAGCAAAATATTTAAGTATTCCTAAACATGATTGGGTACTATTGTCAATTTATAGCCAACTTTGCACAACTTGGAGAGCCACTTTTCTATCTACTTAAGGATAAGGTCCCATTTGAGTGGACTCCAGCTTGCCAAAATGCATTTAATCAGCTCTAATTGACACTATTGGTCATGCCTGTTCTTTAATATGGACTTTGATCATAAAGTTATTGTTCAAACTTATGCATCCCTAACAGCAGTGAGGGCCATATTATCTCAAGTTGGGGAAGACAATGAAGAACATCCAGTTGCCTTTGCTAGTCAGACCTTAAATGTTCATGAGGGAAATTACATTGTGATGGAATGAGAATGCTTAGCCATCAATATGCTTGCAAGAAATTTTAGGTCTACCTGCATGGCAATTATTTTAAAATTGTTACTGATCATGCATCCCTAAGATGGTGTTGGATTTTTAGCTTGGAAACGGCTCTCTGGTGCTTGCTGCCTCAAATCCGACAATATAAATTAGGGGCGTTTTTCACCACTGATAGGGAAATAATAATTTATTTATTTAAATGAGGAAAGCTGACCAGGGGATGGGCATTACCGATATGTGTGTAGAAGTGGGAGATTAGGGAAGAGAAGCAATGAATAGATAGGATTGGGCACCCTGGGGTACTCAGGTTACCCCTGTTGCCATCTGGGACCTCCAGGTATGTGGGTAAAGGTGCTCTACTCCAAGGGGATTGCCCCTGCTATGGAGCAGGTGTGAAGGAAGGGGTCCATATGAAGAAACTAGAGCAGGAACCATGACTTTATTAGTCTCTGTTGCCTTGGCTTCATATACCTCTAGAGCCAGGCTTGAAAATGCTCCAGTAAGTGGACGTGGAACCTATTGACAACTCCATGGATGGTAGGGACCGTGCCCTTGAACGCATCCAAGGCAATAGTGTGGATTGTCCACATTTCAATGGGTATCAATAGGGAGCGCAGGGTGGATGTGATTGGGGATGCAAGTCAGATCACGGGGAGGCTTTTGAGATGAAGAAATCCTGATTGTCTTGGATCTTGAGCAGGCGCGCGACTTCTTGCCATATGGTTCTGGATGGGGGGCAGGTTTCTAAGAGGTTCTATAGGGAGCCCTCTCCTCCACAAACTGCGCAGGTTGTGTGGAGGAAGTGGGTGTGGTCCGCCGTTCTGTAGGTCCTTCTTAGGCAGCGCCAGGCGTTGGCCCTTACCCTCGGCTGGAGGAGTGGATGTGCGTCATCCTCCATTTTGCCTTTTGTGTGGCTAGGTTGTAGGGGATGTCCAAAGCGTCTAGGTAGTCAATTCTGGCGATGGTTGGGGTCGTGGTAAGTATGTCTTGGTGGAAGTGGTCTTCTGGCTTCCATAACATAAAGTGGGATCTGGGTCTTCCCCATCCCTGCACTGTACCAGTGGTAGCGATGGTCCATCCCATGTAGCGGATGGTTTAGAGGAGGCGCTTAAAGTGAGGGTGGTTCTGTGCGGGCCTGTTGAATTGGGGTGGTTAGTAAGGTACAATAATAAGCTGGAAGGGTGGTGTGGGTTAGGTAATTTGTGTGCCTGCGCAAAGTTGGCTCTCGATGCCCTGGACCAGTGCTGTTGCAGGGGGTCTGGGGCTAGCATTTCATCCATCCATGTGCCCAGGATGCGGTTGGCGTGGTTCTAGAAATCTATCAGGCCCATGCCTCCGCTGGATTGTGGACCATATAGCGTTTCAATCCAGACGGGTGGGCGGGATCCAGGCCACAGTCAAACCTGGATGAGTGCATGGATCGACATTAAGAAAGGTGGGTGAGAAGGATTGCATGTGTGGGGAACTACAGCATTGGGAGGATGAGCGAGTTGACATTTGCCACTTGCTCTGTTAGCTTGGGGGATCTACCATTGAGTGAGGCGATTCTGTTAATATCCGTTGCAACAGGTTATTTTCAATCATCTCATTTGCATACCCCCCTGTTTTCAGCCAAATCCCAAGGTGGCGGACAGGGGTGGTGGAGGGTAATGCAAAGGGTAGGACGAGTGAGTTCTTGCATCTTGGGTTGTGTGTAGTGGGGGATTTGGTCCAGTTGGTAATGTATTTGCCAAGGAGGATTGTTTTGGTTTTCCATTTATTAAGCGATGCACTACTCACCATGGAGTATTGCTCTAGGGTGCGTTCCAGCTGTCAGGCTTTGCTGTTGTCAGCTATACCTGTTACATAGTCATCCGCAAAGGCTAGTATCTTGACTGGGGGCTGGCCTTGCGCAGTTATGCCCCTGAGGCGTGAGTCAGCAATACAGAGGAGTGGGTCAAAGCTGAAGTTATATAGTAGTGGGCTGCTGGGGTCCCCTTGCTTGAGCCCTCTGCATAGGGTGATCCTGTCAGTCAGGAAGCCGGGGCCACATACAGCCATTGATGCAGATTCTGTGAGGAGCAACGCCCAGTTGATGAACCTGGGTGGGAGGTTGTTGGCATGTAGGCACTCTTTTAAGTATGGACAGCTAACATGGTCATATGCCTTCTCCAGGTTGAGGAATACCAGGGCTCCCGTCACTTTGGATTAACATACACTGGCGATGGAGTGTATGTTAGACCAGATGGAGTGCCCTGGTGTAAAGCCAAAGTGATTGGGTGATAGGGCTTTAGAGGCTAGTTTGCCAAGTCTGGTAGCTAAAATTTTTGTGAGTAGTTTAGTGTCAGTATTTGAGAGTGCTATTGGGCGCCAGTTGTCCAGGTCCAGTCTGTCGCCCTTTTTAAATAGGGTAATGACATAGGAGTCCTGGCCTCCAGGCAGGAGATGGGTCTCCAGCAAGCACTAGTTCATAGACACTAGGAGTAGGGGGTCAATTTGTTAAAGTGTGTTTTGTAAAATTTGTAGGGTTTCCCATCAGGGCCTAGGAATTTCCTATGTGGTGCACCGTGGACTGTATTCCAGAGCTCCTCCTGCATTATCAGGTTTAGGAGACTACAGTCCGGTGGTGCACTCTGTATTCTGGCAAAGTGTAAATTTTTTTATTTTTGGGGTCAGGTGGGGTGTCATAGTAAAGTTTGGTGTAATAGTGATAAATTACGCTTTGACCTCCGTTGGGTCAGTTGCCACAGTTCCATCAGCTTTGTGGACCTGTGCACACTGGGACAGGTTGCCTCAGGAGTGATATTGGTGGAAGAAGAACGCCAAACAGGTTTTGCCTTCTTTTATGTGCTTACCTTTACATGATACTATGATTCCGTGTTGGTGTTATTGGATAAGGGCGTTTTAGGCGGGCAGAAATTTCTGCCCATTTGCGGCCCCAGTTTGGGCTGTATCCAGACTTCAGGGATTTGAGTTCTAGGTGGTCAAGTTCCACCAGGGTGAATCTGATCATGGCAGTATCCGCGGTGTAATTTCGCAATGCGAGGTGGTGAGTCTTGTTTATTAATTCGGATTTGAATTTTTCCTTTGTTTCAATGGGATCCAATGCAAACGGGGTTGTGAATTTTGGGTTTGAAGCTTCATTCTTGACCCAGTTGGAGATTTTGGCGAGTTTTATATTTTTCTGATATAGCTTCCTCCAGGGCGACATCTGCGTTTGCATCCTGGTTGGCATGAGCTGCACCAAAACTAGACAGTGGTCAGAGAAATTAATTTTTTTAGTAGAGAAGTTAGTAATAAGCGAGCAGCAGGATTTTGGTGTAAGAATGTGGTCAATGCAGCTCATTGAGATGAGTGTTCCCTTGCATATGCTGGGGCAGGTCATGTGTGGGAGAAGCGGAGACCTGGGGGAGGGTGTCATACAGGCCAAGGGATGCCTTCAAAATATGGAACTTGATGTGTCCCGGTGGGTATCCTCTGGGGTTGGGCCATTGGTCCATAGTGGGGTCATCCCAACAGTTAAATTCGCCCACCAGGATGGTATCCGGTGGGAGGTTGAGCGTCAGGATGGAGTTGAGGAATTATTTCCACTTGGACATGGTGCATGGTGCGTAGATACAGGCTATTGATAATGTGGCCTCTTGGTTTGCAATCCTTGTGATTAGGATGCAGCCATCTAAGTGCAATGAGGGTTTGAAGATTTTTAATTTTTTGTTATTAATATGGCCAACCACCCTGACAGTGGAACATCCATAATGACTGGGATGGTGAGACCCTGGCCGCCCAGGATCCCTCTTCCCCCTGTAGACAGTGGGTCTCTTGGATGGCCAAGATGTCTACTGGGGGTTTTTGCAAGAAGTCCAGCTTTTTGGCTTGAGATACTTGAGCCCAGGCTCCTGTGATGTTTAGAATCCCTATTAACACTGAGTGCCCACGGCGCCTCAGGAGTGGTTTGGCGGGCCTTCCAGCCCTAGTCCCCCACTCATTGCCTTGGACTTGCTCCATGTGATTAGGCCTATGGGATCCACTGACGGACGCCACAAATATTTCTTAAAATATATGAAACTTACTTTTAGAATAAAAGTAATAATAAACGCTTTTTTAAAGTTTTTTTTATATAATTTATGCGTGGCAAGCACGAAAAAACTCCCCTATTTGATACTAGTCTTTTATATTTAAACTAGTTTGAATATCTTGGCCATGGGAATTTGGGGCTATAGTGTCAAAAAGCTGAGTCGTCCAAATTAGAAAAGCTAGGCTTTTGGCCTATCAGAGCGAGGGAAAATATTCTGGGGCAGAACAAACCCGTGTGGTAATGATTTGATAGATTGCACCCAATCACTGGTGGGTAAAATCTTCTCACCTTGGGGGACCTCCGCCACGCCTAAAAAAAGGGGGGGTCCCCTCTTAGGAAGTGGAATGGAACAAGACTCAGCTGAGGGGGAACCATGTGATGGATGCTCC